>CAUYON010142953.1:0-59108 GCA_963573935.1 Arctocebus calabarensis | reverse complement strand
TGCTTTCAAAATTTTCTCCTTCATATTAACTTTAGTGAACTTAATTATCATATGCCTGGGGGATGTTTTATTTGGGTTGAGTCATGCTGGGGTTCTGAAACTGTCTGCTATCTGAATTTCAGAATCTCTTGGCATGTCTGGGAAATTCTCTTTCATAATCTCATGGAGAAGAGACTCTGGGCCTTGTGACACCACTTCATCATTTTCAGGTATCCCTAACAGGCAAATGTTGGTTTTCTTCAAGATATCCCAGAGCTGTCTGAGAGAATGATCTGTTTTTGCCTTTCATTTCTCTATCTCTTTGTTGGTTTGGGAGCATTTGATAGCTTTGTCTTCCATGTCAGAAATCCTTTCTTCTGCTTGTTCCATTCTGTTGCTGAGGGATTCTATTTTGTTTCTCAGATCTTTGAGGGCTGCAATTTCTTGTCTCAATGTGTCCAAATCTTTGGTCATTTGGTGTTTGACTTCGTTGATTTCTTGAGACAATTTTTGAAATGCACCCAGAATTTCTAAATCCAACTTTTCCTACATTTTATTGATCTTTTTTGCAATCCAAATTCTGAATTCAATTTCTGACATTTCAGCCATCTGTTTATGCATAGGATCCTCGCTTGTGTCCACCAGATTATTCCTTGTGGGTGTTGACCTAGTCTGGTTGTTCATATGTCCAGAGCTTTTTCATTGATTCTTCCCCATAATTATTTTCACACCATTTGGCTAGATGAGTGGATAAGGACAATTTGGGCTGGGAGTTCTCAGAGTAGTGATTGACCAGTCCTTTGCTTAAAAACTTGGACTGATGTCTGCACCTTTTCCCCTAGAATTTTACCAAGGACTTGTAGACAGCCACTGCTTGCGAAACCGGGGACCTTCTTGGTGTGGTGGGGCTAAGTAGCTCTGTCTTATTTTTAGCTGGTCTTTGTCTTACCCTAGAGAATCTGTTACTCTGGATTGAAATCTGAGCTGTGAAGGAATACCAGAGTTAAGTCTCTGCACCCCCCACAGGCAACAATTGAAAAAGCCAAATCAAGCCTTCCCACTACCACACACGTAGGATACCACTTTGAAAAGTCCTTGGGTGATTAGCCCAGTTGAAGAGGTCTCAATCAATTGTCCTAGCCAGCACCTATCTCAAATGGAAGAGTTTAAAAAGTCTCTGGCAACTAGATAGCAGGGATCTGCTGGAAGCTCTTGTATAAGTCACTTTGATGCTCTGTGAGCTCAGGAGGGCACCCCTCAAGCAAGTAAATTAGTCTGGGAAGGTTGATGCCTCCTTCCCTACCTTGCCCCTCTGTCACACCCAGTTGGTGGTAACAGTTGTGATCCAGTTTCCTCCAATGAGCAGATGCTCCAGAGGTTTGCACCTGCCTGGGTCACAGTGCGGTCTGAGGCTCCACATCCAGTCCACTACTCCCTGTCACTGTTTGGCACGGGGAGATGAGGCCTGACAACCTGGGTACTTGACAGGGGCTGGGGCGATTCACTTAGTTCCAGCCCTGTCCCTGATTGATGTTGCTGCTGGAACAGAACAAGTTCACAGAATTTATTTCTGTCAAGGCTATTTTCTCTGATCAGACTCAGGCTGCAAATGGATTTTACTCAGTCTGTGAGTTCCAACCCTTTGTCTCAGCTTTCATCCCCTGAGGGCCAGGTTAAGCAAAGTAGCCCCCTGTGCAAGTATTCTAATCCCTGCACTGTGTCCAGGCTGGTATCACCTCAGGCAAATCCTTCACGTGCCTTGGTTGCTGGTCTGGTCTGCCGGCACCGGAGAAGCCACCCGCTTCCCCTGGCTTCCAGACTAGGAGTGTCTCCTCAAAACATCCCCAGGGGTGCAGCTCTCTGGCTATCGTTCCCGGAGCTGGTCACATCTTCTGCCTCAGGAGACCTTCCCACCAGCCAGGTCTCCCCTCAGCTCACTCCCCTCTCACCACTCTTGAGCCGGGAAACCAGCACATTTCAGCAACAGTCTGCACCCATTCACACCCCTCAAGAAAATCTCCAAGAATCTGGACTCTGTGGGGAACAGGCCTCCAGACCTCGGTGTGAAAGTGGAGGGGAACACCAGGAACACCAACTTGAAGGTAGAGAGTATATACAGTTTTATGCCTGGCCGGAGAGTGCCACAGCACCCTAGTAGGGGACGAGATCTGGTTTTTAGAGGGTCTTTCCCATGGGGTAGAGTGGGAGGACATCCGAAGTCTGCTCGCTTGTTTGTATGGAGGTATGGAGTATACTGCGAACCTCTCTCATGGGGGAGGGGACACCTCTCCACTTGGTGATGTGCTCTGTACCTTTTTGTTTGTGTCCTCAGGGTCTCAGGTCACCCCAGCAGGGTTGATGTGTGCTATTTGACCTTTTCTTTTGGCTCAGATCCAAACCATCGGCTTTCTTGCTGAGTTTCTGTCCTTTAACTCTCCTTCTGGACGGGAACCTCTGCAGGAAGCTGGCTACAGATTGCCATCTTGGCTCCTCCCCTATTTGCATATTTTGAATTGGACAAAAGCTTGATAAGTAGGATCTATAGAGAACTCAAATTAATCTATATGAAAAAAGCCAACAATCTTGTATATCAATGGGCAAGAGACATGAATAGAACCTTCTCCAAAGAAGACAGACGAATGGCTAATAAACATGAAAAAATGCTCATCATCCCTAATGATTAGAGAAATGCAAATCAAAACCACCCTGAGATACCATCTAACCCCAGTGAGAATGGCCCACCTCACAAAATCTCAAAACTGCAGATGCTGGCGTGGATGTGGAGAGAAGGGAACACTTTTACACTGCTTGTGGGACTAGAAATTATACAACCTTTTTGGAAGGAAGTATGGAGAACTCTCAAAGAACTCAAGCTAGACCTCCCATTTGATCCTGCAGTCCTATTACTGGGCATCTACCCAGAAGGAAAAAAATCCTTTTATCATGAGGATGTTTGCACTAGACTGTTTATTGCAGCTCAATGTACAATCGCCAAAATGTGGATACAGTCTAAATGCCCACCAACCCAGGAATGGATTATCAAGCTGTGGTATATGTACACTATGGAATACTATTCAGCCATTAAAAAAAGTGGAGACTTACAGCCTTTTTATTAACCTGGATGGAAGTGGAGCACATTAGTCTTAGTAAAGAATCACAAGAATGGAGAAGCATGAATCCCATGTTCTCAGTTTTGATATGAGGACAATTAATGACATAGTTGGGGTGAGGGAAGGGGAGAGCAGAGAGAGAAAGAATGAGGGAGGGGTGGGAAAGGAAGAGTAGAGAGAGGGAAGGAGCAAGGGGGTGGGGTCTTGGTGTGTGAAACACCTTTGGGGGGCAAAACATGATTGTAAGAGGGTCTTTACCCAACAAATGCAATCAGTGTAACCTGGTTTCTTGTACCCATGATGAATCTCCAACAATAAAAACAAACAAACAAACAAACAAAACATTAATCATGTGAATAAATGTAAAAATTCAAATGGGATATAGAAGAAGTGCAGGTGCTATGAAAGTCTGTGCAGGGGGAACTTGACCTGTTTAGGAAGGTCAAGGAGGGTGTCCATGAAAAAATATTGTGTTGAAGTTGAAGAAGACAAGACTTAACTACATAAAGAAGATAGATCCTTACTACACTGAAAGAAAAAATAAATCCCATAGTAAGAGAGAGCAAGGTAAAGAAAAGAGACTGCAGAGACACTTGTGGCTGGAGAATAAAGATGGAGGAAAAGGGAGGTGTGAAATAAGACTAGAAAAGTAGCAGGGCCATTATCATCCAGGGTCTCATAGGCTGCCAGTACGAGTTTTGTCTTTATCCTAAGAGCAATGGAAAAATTTGTCAAATCACAGATGTGACATTTAAATTTTGAGAAAAAAATCACTCTGGCAAATTTATAAGACCATATTAAAGACTTGAATAGAGATAGTAATAAGAAGTGATTTTAGTTGAGCAAGGAATTAATTGTGTTAGCATAAACTGTGGGAAGTGGTAAAGCAGGGGAGGGGAGTTTGAGTAGGCAATATTTGATGTAACTTGCTTGAGGACTGGATAAGAAATCTGAGGACAAGGGAATTGCTAGGACTGTCAAGACTGACTCCTGGACTTCTAGAAAGTACAGCAGGATGAATGGAAATGTTAGTAACTGAGACAAGGGACACAGGGGGAAACCAGAGACTAATGGAACATGATAAGTGCAGTTTAGGATACATTAGATTCATTCAAGAAAAGATTTCAATAGGCCTTAGATATATGAATCTAGATTTTAGAGAAGCAGTCTTTGATAGAAATATAAACGTATAAGTTTCTATGTAGATGTGGTAATGGAACCTATTAGCATGAAGGAAACTACTTGAGAGTAAACTGTGAAAAGAGGTGCAAGCATAGGCTTGAAGGAAAACATACATTCAAACTCATCTCAGAATCCAAGACAGCAAGAACTTACATGTCACTTCTGTCTTCTCCCTCCCCTTCTTTCTTTCCTTCATTCTTGTCATTTTTTTGAACTTTATTATTCTTATCTGAAAATAAATATGATCATCTCTTTCTAGAGTTGTTTTTGGACAAATTAAGTTAAAATATAAAGTGGCTTCCATCAGGACTTGCAAAGAAAGTTTTAAAAAGTGGTAGAAATGTCAATTTTGCTGATGCTAGTAACAGTGATGACATTAAAGCAGCAAGAACATTGGATAAATGTTAGTCCTTTGAATTCAGAACTTTTGTTTTAGACATTTCATTGATCTTTTTTTCTTTTGACCAGAAGAAATTGAAGATAATTTAATCTTTCCTTGATGACTCAAGATCATAATTTGAACATCAGTTCTTTTTAATGGACTCATATTTTTAAAAATCATTTAGGAGTATAAGCCTTAACATTAATTAGAGTCAAATTCCTATGATAATTGACAGGTTGTGTCTGTAGGTTATGATATTCTATCATAACCATCCCAAGATTTTCCTTTAATTCCTTTAAAATCAGATAATTGAGTTTATTAGAATTGTGACTAAAATAAATGGACTCTGAATAAAGCATACAGATTTTGTGGCTTCGACTGAGATAGATAAGGGATCATAATTGCTTCCTTTCTGATTGGTTGCTATCTTTCAGATGCACGAGATTGCCAGAAGGTGTCTATGTGAGTATATCTGTGTGTTAATTGACCTATATACATAAACTAATTCCTTCTTTTCCACAGATTCTCTTCATATGAAATTAAATGTAGATACATTTTAATATATATGTTTATGTTAATTTACTTTATTAATAAATTCTCATTTCCATAATAGAAATTCTGATCAACTGTCCACATGTTTTGTTTCAATTACAAAACCAGGAAACATTTAATAGAGAAATGCACACACACAATTGTCTACTATTATGCATACTTTTCTCATCAATGTACAGGGAAAATAAAAATTAATACCCCATTGCTTCACTCCCTCATGACAAGAAGTAACCACTTTTAAATCTTATAGTTGTTTATACTGCTAGTTATTCCCACATATCTAAATAACATTTTTCTACCATGTTGCTCAATGTATCATGTAGCAGTCTTCTGACTTCCTCTCATTAAGGAAAGACTTTGGTGTGCCCAAAGTACCCCATCTTTTTTCTTTAATATGGCTAATATAGTTATAATAATATTTTTATTTCCCTTATTTGTTCCTCTTATAAGTACATGCACACCTTTATTCCTTACTATAGGATATTGACTGCTCATATTATAAAATGAAGCTCTGAGCACTCTTACCTACCATTTCTTCTCTACCTTTTACATGTACTCTACATCCTAATTTCTTACTTTTACAATGTAAAGTTTAAGAAGATCTAAATACTTTTGTATATAAATATCCATTCTATAAGGAAGATCCTTATGATTTTTATATAGATGGATTCTCATAGACAGACATCAATGAAAAAATCTGAAGTTCTTATATCTCTGTATTAATTGTCTATTACAACAAATTAACAAACTTAATGACTCAAAACAATACACATTGTTGGTTCACAGATTCTGTGGGTCAGAGGTCTGGGCACATATTAGCTGCATCTTCTGCTTCAGAGTCTCTCATGTGGCAGCAATCAAGACTGTACTCTGCTTCTAAGTTCAGACAGTTATTAGCAGAATTCAGTTCCTTCCCAGTTGTAAGAATGAAGGTGTCAGTTTATCCCTAGATGTTGGCTAAAGACTGTCTTGGTCTCCTCATTAAGTGTGCCTCTGCAGAAAGCAGCTCATATTATAGCAGTTCACCTCATGAAAGTCAGGAGAAAAGAAAGTCAGCTAACAAGACAGATACTTCAATCTTATGTAATATTACTGTACAAATGCCATCCTGTTACTTTTGCCATTTTTTATTGGTTAGAAGCAAGTCGCAGTTCTTGCCTCAAGGGGAGGAGACTATAGAACACCTTGAATTCCAGGTGGCAAAGACAATTGTAAGACATCCTATAGTTCTTTCACCCCAAGCTATATAATTATTTTTCTTTGCAACACTTACTAGCATATTTTGATTGTCTTTTTTCCTCTATAATTTTCTCCCAAGTTTCTAATTCTTTTTTCAAATATCTTTATCATAGACTCATTTTCTCCTCCTCTCCTGCAAATTTAATATTTAATGAAATATCATATTGAAGTATTTTTTTTTCCTAGAGATCTTCTTCATGTGAACCTCTACCTCCTACTTCTATTTGGATGAGTTGCAACATCATACTGAATGGCATTGACTATTTTTGCTATGTCCATGACACTTTTAATTTTGCTGCAGAACTTCCTTAGTCTATATACATTCAGTCAGGATTATTGGGTGACTGCCATATGTCAGGCACTGTAGAAAAAAGAATAAAACTGTACTTGTGGAGCTTATACAGGTACTCTAATGAAGGGAGACAGAAAATACACAGTGTAAATGAGAAAACAATGTAGCTTGTCTGTTGTTATTAATAATAGATATTTAAAAGGACAATAAAAAGGGGGAAGAAAGAGAGAGGGACAGGAATTGCCTGGGCATGGGCAAGTTGTAGAAAGATGGGAGAGTCAAATTTTAAACAGGGTGAGCAGAAAATATGTCACTAAGGAGAGGATATTTGAACAAATACTTGAAGTAGATGAGGGAGAGACGCATGTGTGTATTTAGGAATGAGCTCTCTAGGCAAAATGAACTGCAGTCCAGAGTTTCCTTAGGTTCAGGTCACAGTTCTTTGTACCTTGTCACACTGTCATTTATACAAAAAAGGATTGGTTCAGGAATTATTGCTGGAACCAAAGTGGCCAATGAGTTGTCTTTACTTGGAAACTCTGTAGAATAGAGGTGTTCTGTTGTGGAATGGGAATGACCCACCCAATCAGATCTTCTCCAAGGGAGTCTACCCATGACATGCACAAGAACAAATGAAGAGAGAATAGCTGGGAGGGACCCAGCAAAGCCATGAAGCAACAGCACCAATGATAAAGCAAAGCTAAGCCATAGAGAGAAACATTTTTTGAACCAGCAAAGCAGAACGGAAGCTGAGGTATCAGCATAAAACACCATTCCTGAGATAACAAAAAGTCTTGTCTGTGACTGATAAATAGAAAAAAATAAAAAGTAACAATGAAGCAATTATTTCTATTTTTCTCAATCAGTTTAATATCTTTATTTAGTTAATACTTTGTTCTTAATTCAATTTATAAAAACAAAAAAATACAAAAGGTAGGTTTGGAGCATGAACAGGTTCACCAGCTTCGAAAGTCATTCCAACCTATTGCCACCTGTTTGCATCTTCCATATCAGGGGTTTTAAAAAGTTTTGTGTTTTATTTGTTGTTACCATGCCCCATTCTTACCAATGAATTTCTAGAATTTATATGTGAAAGGGAAACTTACCATCTTTTGGACTGATCTCTCAGACTCTCACCCATTCCTTGACTGTCCTTGGAATTGAGCTCAGAGACTTATAATTCTCTGTATGTTTCCACTAGGCTATCAGCAAACATGTTTCCTGCTCCATTTTATATAATTACTACCTCAAATCTCAATTCATTAGGTCAACAGTGGGAAGTAATTTTGTATCCTCACCTTGAACAATTGTCACCATAACCTCTTTCTCTTTCTCCATTAAAACTTCAAGGGGTACCGATTATAAATTTGTATTCTCAGACACTAATGTATTTGTAATATCTCGCAATATAAATGACACCAGTGAGTGCATGACTGTTGCACTTTAAATAGTCTGTTACTTAAAGACAGGAGCAATTACTGATTGCAGGCTCTGAAGAGATGCTTTACATTCTTACATTTAAATTGCTCCCTGTTCCAGTGGGATGAGTAAAATAAAACATCATTTCTTTTCCTGTTTTCTTTCTGCCAAATTTCTACCTTCATGTTACAATAGTTGAGGAATAAGTGCCCCTAATAAAGTGTGCTTAAGTGTAGTAATTGAGCAGAAGGATGCGCATTAGTCACTGGAGTAGACTTTTAGTAATCCCTGTTTTTCTTCATGAAAAGAACTGACTAAAATTATGATAACAGAGTATAATGCCTACTATGATTATTATGCTAGCCTCCAAAGTGCATGAAAGTCTATGAAAGTATTTAAAACCAATGCTTAGGCATTTCATTATATTCTATTTTTTAGGGGTTATGTCAGCTATGGTTTTTTTAGTTAAAAATCTAGTTTATTATAAAGCATTTTTTGCACTCATATCAATTTCTTAATCTGTTAGCATTGGTATTGTTCAGTTTTGCCACTGCTACCTTATTCTAAATAGCACAACATGAAAAAATGTGAACTGAATTTTTTGTAGTAATAAAATGACTTTACTATTTATTAATTCAACATCTTGAATTCTCCAGAGCATTTCTCCAAATCAGCATTTCCACGTTTGTTGAATTTCAATTGTTTTAGATAATGTCCTTGACATCACATCCACTCACTAGGAGACCATTATTATTTCACAAGGGAGACACTCTGTCAGTAGATAAGCCAAACCTCAAGGGGCCCAAATCCTATTTCCCCATAAGTATATTTAATGAGGATTATAGGCAGAGGAAAAAAGAGAATGGGAGATAAGTCTGTCTAAATGGAAGTGAATGCTTCAGATTGTTAGAGAGATTAATATATAAAAATATCAAGGCTATTTGTATGAATTGATTAGATCCCCACGGTAATGCATTAAAGATTGCCAGTTTGACATTTGCATGTGTCTCTAAATTTTGCACAGTGGGGAAAAAGTTTCACAGACACTACTTCAACTTCAATAAACCATTTGGTAAGCATGAGGCATTAGTACAAAAAATGTTGATGTCCCCACACTGGAAGTCAATTCCAAGCACTAACAACAACCTGACCTCCTGGTCCTGTTTAGAATATCCTGTGGCCATTTGTTCCTGTGAAACACAAAGTCAATATTGTTGAAATATCCATATTTTTCTGAGTAGTTACACAGAGTAAGCACTTAATAACTATTTGTTGAATAAAGGAATGCCTGAATCTATGAGCTCAAGAAAAGCAGTTACTATGCAATTATATAGACATGTACCGTGATACAGAAGGGATGCTCAAAGTACAGATGCAGAGATGGAGTTTGGGCATAAAAGACTGAGAAAGCTTTCTGGAGTTTTGCCTAATTTTTCCTTTCACTTGCTTTAGCCAAACAATGTTGAGAAGGAAAGTGAGATAAAAGCATACTGGACAAAAGGGACAAGGCACAGGGTAAAAAGCGCTTTGACTTTGTAGAAATGCCTGGCCTTCCATTGAGAAGGATTAAAACTTCCGTCCCTGTTATACCTCCCATATTATCTTAAGAACTTCAAATATTTTCAAAGAATTAAGAAATATACTAGATCCTCCATTTCCACGGCTACCACGTCTACTGTGCATCCTGCCTCCTAGTCTTATACACCTACCTTTGTTGTAGCAAAATGAATTGTAGAATCAATTATCTCCTGAATAGTTTGCCAGCCCTTGCTAACACTACCAGACATTTAGGACCAGGATGTCTTTGTAGATTAATAAAAGTTATAAAAATTACTCCACTGAAGTGGATTCAAAGATTTGTAGAGAACATGCCTACCTAGGAACAATCTTAGCAGTGCCTAGAAGGAAGGAAAGTTTGTTTAATATTCTCATTGAAATAAGAGCAACACCATACAAAGAAATAGTAAGTAATGTGAACTGCTGAATAAATTGAAGGAAGTTTGATGGACCGTTAGCAAGGTAAAGATATTTTAAGTGGAGGAAATGGCTGGTTGAAAGGAAAGAGAGAGTAAAATTCCATCTTATATTCACATATAATGTTGATACTTAGAAAGTAATGAGCTGCCTATTCAAATTTGCCATGAATTTGACTATATTTACTTCATGCTCACCCTTCTTTTAAGCCAGCAACCTCACAACAGTTTGTAAACAATAACTGTGTGAATGATTATTTTCCTTTTTTCATTAATTGCTATGATCTGAATGTTTCTATTTCCCCCAAATTTAACTGTTGAAAACTAATCACTAATGTGATGATATTAGGAGGTGGGGACTTTGATAGATGAAGGCAGAGCTCTCATGACTAAGATTAGTGTCTTTAAAAATGGTGTCCATGAAAGAGAGATTTGTTCCACTGTGAGGTCGCAGCAAGAAGTCACCTTTAGCAACCAGAGAAGAGGCCTCTCTTCAGACACTAAATCTGCCTCTCCATTGACGTTGAACCTCCCAACCTTTAGAACTGTGAAAAATAAATTCCTGTTGTTTATAAGCTACCCAATGTGTGGTATTTTGTAGTAGAAACCCAATTGAACTAAGATACCAGTTCTGTGGTCATTTCCTGTAATTAATTAAATACTTGGTAAGAATAAGTTTTACTTTATGACTTTTCCTTTTAATAAAAAACTTTATACAGGACAACTGAGATTATCAATTTTCTTTTCAGAAAGGAAAAATCTGGTTGAAGAGGCTTTTGGATTGGTCAGCATATCCAGTGTAGCCAATTCAGTAGAAAAATTAATTGATAATTAGGATATTTGGGGGTAAATTATTGCTCAATCATCATAATATAATTGTTTAATATTTGAATTTAAAATGTGTCTATCTTAAAATATTATAATTTATATAAAATCATAATGTATTTCAGAAGATAAAAATAGTCATCTCATCTTTGAAATTGCCTTATAAATTTGATTCTATATGCATGTATATATACATACACACATATGTAGACATAAATTATATGCATTGTGTATTATACATTTTATCTTATTGAATTACACCAACCTTGGGAATTAAGACCTTACATAAGATTTATTTTGAGATCAAAGATATTTTGAAAACTTTTCCAAAAATACACAACAGATTTATGATGGATAAAGATTTACAAACAGTTTCACCTAGCAATAGGATCAAAATCCTTTCAATGCATCACAGCATATTTTTTAAAAAAGAAAAATATGATGCATTTATATTTAAAGTCATCCTGTCTTAATAGGCTTTAGTTGGATAAAAATTTCTTAAAATTATAGTGCTGGGAAAATTTTTAAAGTATGTTTTATTGATTAGATTAACTAAGGACTGATATGTAGAAAATAAAGCTAAGAAAGGAAAGTACAGACAACAGAGAGAGGAATTCTCAAGAAACAGCAAAATCGTGGTGTTTGGTGTTTATCTCTTGGGGATTTGGCCATGATCCTGCACCAGAGCACTTGTTCCTTGCTCTGAACACTCAGATTATAGTAGTGAGAGATGCTTTCCTTAGGTCTTACCTTTGAATCTTCTATATTTTGTCTATTACTTGCAAGTACATATTAAGGAACAAAAGTTTTTCTTTCTAACATTTTAGATTCAGTAACTGGAGTCTATGAATTAAACTCACAAATGACAGATTAATAAGAAAAAAAGGTATACAATTTTACTTTTAATTTTATATTTAGGGAAGTTACACAGCCAAGTGAAAACCCAGCTTTGGGGTTATTTACCTTTTTAGCTAAGGGTCATAAATTGTAGAGAAGTGATTATACAAAAAAGAAAAGAGATTAAGTCTTCCAGAATGATAAATCATGGGAAGGTAAATACATGGGAGAAACTAATGGTAGATAAGAATCATTTAGGAAGGTTTGTTTATGTAAACTCATCTTAACATTGTTTCCACCTATGGTGAGAAGGGTTGTCCTCTTTCTGGTGCAGGGAAGGGGAGGAGATACCATCTCAGAAGAGATTTGTGCCTTGCTTTTATGCAGATAGGGCAGAACAGAGACTTATTTTTATGTCTGTTTCCTCTCAATTGCCTTCACCTCAAAATAATGCTTATGCCAAAGTGGCATATTTTGAGCTGTCATAGTCTGATCCTCTTCACACAAGATTCCATATGACATTCAATGCAGTAATATTTTCTCATAATCTGTCTTCAAATGACATTCTTTTTCCAGGTTGATTCTGAAATATTTATATCCGGAAACTTTATTATTAAGCTGAATTGTTTAGCTTAGAAATCTTTGAATTCTGGCTTGAAAGGAAATATTTGGATGTATAGATAGATAGAGAGAGAGAGAGAGAGAGAGAAAATTATAATAGAAAGCAAAATTTAGAAATTGTGTTATAATCTATAACCTAGTGCAATTTAGTCTTTAAATCATTGATTGAAGCTACCTCATTATATGTGCATTTTGTATCTTCTTTGCTCTCTACTTTTTCATTCATTTTTTTCCTGAATTTTTTTCCAGAGTCAACCATTGATCTTCTTCTTAATATTTACTTCCCTTAGTGACTTAACTTTGATTTAATGTTATATCATTCTTCTCTAGGCTGTATTTAAATGGCCTGTGAACTAAAAATGGTATGTAAGAGATGAATGATCACAGTTTGATAAGAAACACTAATCTGAATCTCAGGAAAAAAGATTACCTTCTTTCTTCATGAAAGAATTCAGTTTTTATCAATAATAAACCTGTTAAAAATGGACCTTGCTTACTACACCCTGTATTTTTGATTTTTTAATAAAAACTGTGAAACTTGGTTTTCTCTTTTATAAATACCTACATAATATCTTTGTCTTGCAAAGCCTAAAATATTTATATCTGTCTCTCTCTGTATAGCAAAAGATTGCCAACATTTTATCTAAAGGTTGGATTCACTCAAGTAGATATTTTCTATTTGGATTTCAAAATGTCTTCCAGAATGTTTTAGAACAGTAATGACACAATCTCATATTAACTTGTCTCTTTTCTGAGCTCCTTTAGCATGTTACAACTTAGTGTTCTTTCTCGCCCTGGGACATTTGTGTTGTGCGGGGCTGTGTTGTGTGTGTGTTCGCGCATGCACATATATCTGTAGACTTGAAACTCATCTCCGCTCTTCAACGGAATACAGGCTTAGAGAAGGCAAGGAATCGTTTCTTAACCTTATTTTGTTTCCCATGGATGATAACATTTTCAAATTAACAAAAATTGTGGTCAGCGAACACTATAAAAATAAGTGATTTGATGAAGAATTTGAGTTTTAACATTAAATCTTATGCAAAGTACACATTTTTAAGGATCATGGGTACTTAGGAAAGTTCTCATCTTTAGACTCAGGAATTCTCAGTATAGGAAGAAGCACTACAACTGTAAGCAAAAAGAACCAGACTGGAGTGAGACACCCCTGTTGAGACATGACTCCGTCGCAGCTCCTAGATGGCCAAGCCAAATTGGTTCATCTGAATGAATCTGTTTCCAGGTGGCTTGGAATGGATGACCTCTAAGATTCCTTCAAATTATGATAATCTGTGGCTGGCATGATGAGATATCATACCAGCAAAGAAAATTAACCAGTCAGATGTTCTTTCTGCAAATCATCAGCTTTCCCGGTAATTAACTTCTTTTGATGTTAGTCATCATGCTCAGTGTTTCCCTGTATTTTTATTTAATTTTAGATATAAGGTAGTTTATATTGTTATTCCCATTTATTTTTTCAGTTGCAGACTCTAAACTCAAAAGAGGTTGAAGTAATTTGTCCATTTGTATAAAACTTGGCCTTGTGAAAACCAAAATTTAAGTACTATTTTATTTCAAAACTTCCATTGTTTATGCCTGACCTCTATTATTTCATGGTTTAGTGGTCCCCATCTGAAAATTCTTTCATTTTTTAAATTTGAAGAAATATCCTTTGAAATCTCTTACCACTTTATTTCTCAGTTAACACTTTGATAACAATTGAGGAACATAGAGAGACAGATGGGAGAAGCTATTCTGACAGAGGCCGATGGACAGCAAGAAAAGATGAACTTCACCTTGGTTATTATGTTGTCCGGGACAGGTTTACTTGCAGCTATAATTTTAGATGAGTTCTTTCCTTCATGCCTTTTAGGGAAGAACCCTCTACCTTACTCAGAGAGAAAGTTAGAATGGAACTAGAAAATGAGATGTGAAAACCCATCCAAGCACAAAGTACATAGTAGTCCCCTCTTTTCCATGGAAGATATGTTCCAAGAGTCTGAAATAACAGATAATACCAAATTATACATAGACTATATTTTTTTCTCTCCATACATACCCATAATAAAGTTGAATTTATAAATTAGGCATAATAAGAGATTAACAATAGCTAATCATAAAATAGAACAATTATAACATGCTATAAAAAGGGTAATGTGAATGTTCTCTTTCTCTCTCCCTCTGTCCTTCAGTGAGAACAGTACAAAACGATAAGATATATATATTTATTGTACTGTTCTCACCTTTTTTTACCTGCAGTTGCGCAAGGAGCTGCGACTGTGCAAGGTGAAACCACAGACAAAGGAGCACCATTGTACTGCCCCAGGTCCTATCGTCAAAGAATGTCTTGATTCCTGTAAATGGTTTTTCACTTTGATTTTCTTCTGTTTAGGTGAAATCAAACTATAAAGCTTACGTATTTGATGATTTCCACCTTTCAAGTTTTTTAAGGAAATAAATCAAAGAATTTGTGTGCATAGACTTCTGAGTTCCATTTAAAAACAATTTCCTATTGTATCTGTCTTGGCCAACTCATGAAAAGTTACTGTTTCAGTTCATGATGAACTGTTATTAACAAATGTTTTCAGTGTCTCTGGGGAGAGAGAGGCAGGTCTACATGCAGGGGAAATGGAAGAGAGGCTATACTAAGTGACAAGGACCTTCATAGTAGCCTAATCATGGCATTGAAGCCCCTGCACCACAGAAATGAATATATGAATTTATTTGTGTATAAATATAGTTGGCAACCTATGTACTATAATGTATTTGGTAAAAAATAAATTAATGAATGAAAAAAATTCTCCTTTAAAATGTGTTCGATAGCCCTACAAACTAAGGCTTCTTTAACTTTCTTCTTAGAGCTTTTAGGTTAATAAAACACAGCCAGTTACGATAATCTTCCCAGTATTTCTCCTCCCTACTGATCAGGTTTACTTGATGCCTCATCCAACGCAGAGTTTGCCAAGACAATTGAGCAAGTCTAGTGTTGAAAAGTTTAATATAGTTGGAAAATGTCCAGCCTTGAACAAGAGTCTATGTCAGGCTTTGAGACTAACCTTTTCTTTTTCTTTCTTTTAGGATATCAAAGTATATGTTTATTTTATATTAGAAAGAGGGAAGAGATTGCAGGGAAGAGATGAGAATGAGAGGAGAGAGAGAGAAGAGCGGGGAGCAAGAGAAGGGAAGAGGGAGGTGTGTTTTATTTCTCAGATACCTTTTTTTTTCCTCTAGATCATTAACTTTTTGTTTCCTTGAGTCCTCAGGCTGTTGGGAACTTTCAGGAGAGGTAAGCAGTTCCTCTGTTTAGACGAGATGCCTTGGTGCTTTAGCCCTTCTTAAACTCATGTGTCTTACAGCAGGACTTTCCCTTTGCTTGCCTGTTTCCTTTTGTGAAACTTGTGGGTTTTCTAGTTCTGAGCCAGTTGACAAGTTGCCTGATGATGGCGAGGTCAGTTATCCTCATGCAAAGGGGGCCCTAAAATGAGTGTTAGATTGTGCTAAATGAGTCCTGTGGAGTAATGTACAGCTGCTAAGTCAAGAAGGCAGTCAAAGCTGCTGAATGTATTTATTGCTTACCTTTAGAGTCTGAATTAATTGATGGAACTAGAAGTCGGATAAATCAAATAGTAATAATAACTGAGTACTGATCACTTTTCAGTTACTATGCTGAAATGTTTTATATAGATTAGTTTCCCTACCTCTCACCAACCTAGGAGATAGGTATTGCTATTACCTTCAGTTAAAAAATGAGTAATCTGCTCAAAGATTTTGATTAATGAATAGTGGTGTGAGAAATAAAACCCTGGGCACTCAGGTTCTAAAACCATTACATTGTATTGCTTATAATGTAATTGTTGCCTTTGATCTCTGATATTAAGGGAATTTCATGCCAAGTCCACTCTGAGTTTCAGAGTTAACTCTGAAGTAAGAATGCTTCAGTGACTCTGCCAATAACTAGATGTATGCCCTCTTGCAAAGTTATTCAACCTCACCCATAAAACAAGATCAATAACGGTCTCTACACATAGGCTTGTTGTGCAATAAACCACGTGGAGCATGTGGACAAATGCTCAGTATCTGGTACGCATTCAAAACATTTTAGGTACTATTAGCACTTACCTAAGACAATATCATGTTAAATCACAGCATTACAACTTTCAGCTGGAAAGCATGCATATGAATAAATACTAATTCACTAAGGACCTATTGGTTCTTACCTGCTAATACAATCAAAATAAAGCAGTGATAAAGCAGTGTAGCCTCTTACACAGATAGTTGTCTGGCTTAGTTATAACATTTAAATATCAGATTAAATCAGTTTTCCATCCCAAGCCAGTTTGAATGAGCCAATTCAAAATTGTGTGTGTTTTAGGAGAAATCATAGGGTGAAGTAATGGCTCTGTTATGCACAATAAGGGTTTCCATTCTGCATGGTCAGTGGGCAGAAAGAATCTGGAGTTACTTCAAACCATCCTAGTAATTGTACCTATAAGTCTTCTCTGTAAGCAGATAAGAACTACCAAAACCTCTAGTTTAACCAAAGAGTAGACAAAAAAGGAAAATGTGTATTCATGTTTGTTTCCAAATAGCCTATGGAAGCCACAAGGAGTTATGCAACCCGAGAGAGAGTATTGGAAATTTCCTTTCCACTTAATTAGATATGTGAACTTAAATGTCTCTCTATGCTTCTGATTCCTCATTGGGAAATGATAGCATAATACCTACTTCATTAGTAACATTAAAGGGAATGTTTGTAATTAGCATAGTGACTGGCATACTATGTTCTCAGTACATTTTAACAATTATGATTTTATGAGTAGTTTTTTTGTTTGTTTTTGTTTGTTTATTCCACTCAGAATTGATTATGACTATAATTTTAGCTTGTCTTTTGAGTCTCTATGGCATTGAAAAGGCTTAAAAAGACAATAAACTATGTTTCATGGAAGTTAAGTAATTAAGGATAGCACAGAAATATGCCTTTTACTTGCTAAATTTTATATTCCTGTAAATTCCAGGCAATAAAAAAGCCACCTATTGTGGTTAGATTTTTAATTATACAAAATCATAAAACCATCAAATAATATTTGCAGAATGCCTGCGTGAGCACGGCATCATGCTGGGTTCTATAATACAACAATTAATGATGATGTAATGAATAAGCAGCATTTTTCAAGGTTTGAAACATGCTTGTGAACTGATTAATTTGAATAATTTCATAAGAATAAGGAACTTATTCTTATAAAAGCACAGTTTTAATTAACTAGATTCAGATCACAAGCCAAAGAAAGCAACTGAATTCTTCTGATACTGAAATCCTATCCAGATTTTAGTCACTGTTGGAACTTCAGGTAATTTATGTGCTTTCTGTTTAATCTGAGGAACTTAGTTGTGTAAGAAAACACACATAGAAGTAGCCTCCAAATCTAGCTCTTCTTAGTGTCCTGGCTTGTTCTCTGAGTACCACGATTGCTGAGCCAGGATATTCTAGGATAGAATCCTCTTTTTCCCCCTCTAGTCCTAATACACTCCTGTTTAGCCTACAGACTTCAGATCACTTCCCATTCTCAGACTCCCTATGTAAGTTAATTTTCCTATTGTGCATTAATTTCCATACCATATCATCTTAGAGCATCATATACCTTAATGTTTCTCACAACAGTAATGTTAAAATTTTCACTGATTTGATCATTATCTCCCCCACTAGACAGTGTTTGTTCAACAGAAAATCTTTAGTGCCTTGTACAATTATAGCCATATCAAGCATTCAATGAACAAATATTAATTAAATGAATGCATTAATTAAAAGGTTCATATCCCATAAATATATGAAACATTAAAAAACAAATCCCACAACAATTAGGGCATACCTAATCCTTGGATATTGCAGTAAATGCTAATGAAAAATCTCATACTGACAGGCAACTACTACATAAATTATTGTAACCTGTCCCTTCTTGTCTAAGAGGAAACTAGGATTTGGGGTAGAAAGAAAACACATAATAATTAAACATGGCGTAATATCCAATGTGTTATAATCCAAAAAGCTCTGGGGGTAATATATCTGAATTCCAATGTCAGCCAAACTAATTCCCAAATATATATATTTGAACCAAAATGTTTAACAATCGACTCTAACTATATGTGAAATCCTCCAGATTAAAAATGTCTTATAGAATCTCATATATCATGAGTTAACGGCTTACTTTCCTAATTAAATTTGTTTTTTTACGAATGCTAAAGCACTACTGAGACATAAACCTCAAAATTTTGACTTTCAGAAAATAAACATTTAGACTTCCATTATTAGGGTGGTCATTTCATCAGCCATTTTCAGAGTCATTAGCACTCAACCCTATGTCTAAATTCCTAAAGTAGTTTTATGGAAATCACAGATCCTGCATTTTTATTTTAATTTCCTTCTACTGCTTCCTCTACTTATATTATATCTTTAATTTGGGAGGCTTCATTTCATATCTCCACATCAGATGTCTCATCAATAACATGAAGATAAAATGTCTATATGATCCTTAGTGAGAGAATCAAATTAAATAGTGTACAAAATACCTACCATGGAGTGAGGTGTATACTCAACTCTCAATTAATGCTAGTCCTAGCCCTCCTATTCCCTCTCTTATTTTCTTTCTTATTTGTCTCATTATTTTGATCATTCAAGATCTTTGAAAGATGTGGAGGTCTATATGCCAATTTGTATGTGTTCTATTTCAAACCATGTTTCATCCCATCTCTCCAGCAGATGGATATACAAGATCTTTCAATTGAGAAGCAAATGACTCTTTTATTCTGACAAGTACATTTATTTATGGAAAGATACTAATCAAGAGCTCACATGAAAGACATGAAGACCTTAAAAAAATAGAGGAAGAAGCATTTGTAACTCTTGTCATTTTCAGATTGAAGAGATCTGACATGTGGTTTGCCTGAAGGAAATAACAAGTGATACTGAAGAATTTAACCTAACCTCTTCTACCTCTAAGGCCAATTCTCAAGGACCACCTTCATGTAGAAATCTGAGTCACACACTGCTTCTCTGAAAAGAGTGATTTTGAAACCAACAGCTAACTTCCTCCAGTCAGTTAAGGGAGGTGTCCCTTTGACCATGTAATGTACAATAGAAAGAACAATTGGTTTCCTCTTCCTTTTTAGTAGCCTAGACTAAAAAAAAAAAAAAGTTAAAAATCACTTAAACTTTCCTTCTCAATAACTTTTCTTTTGCAATTGGAATGAGAATTTGGCAGTTTGTACCTATAAGTAAAGTGGTTTGTGTTTATCTGGTAGTTTATCACAGACTTTCAAACCACATTTCTATATTTAACTCTAAATGTGGAAGAAGTTCAACTTTGAAAACAAATCCAAAGGAATGACTGAATACGACTTCTGTTGGAATATAAATTGAATCACTGACATTTGGCAGTGGCAGCCAGCAAAGTCTTAGCCTAAGGTGATGAATAGTGTCTCTCAAAATGAAATTCTCTGGCTTAGGTCCTAATTGCAAATAAAGATACAACTCTTTGTACACAGTGACTTAATGACTTCATTCCATGGGAGTAATAAAATGGTTTCATTAATCCCACACATATGAATATAACCCAGTAGCGTTGCTTAGGAGTTAGGAATATGGACTCTAAGTTCAGTTTTGAGTTAGTTTCCTGAGTTGAAACACCTTCTAGCTGTGAGATCCTGGGCAAGTTATGTAACATCTCTCTCTGCTTCAGTTTTCTGATTTGCAAAATGGAGGTATGAATGATCTCTTGTAAAATTGTCATCAGTTTAAAGGGCAAAGCTCATGTATGAGTAATAAATATCAGCTATAATTTTGTTATAAAGTCTGGAAGCAAATAATATTTATCATACAAAATCAGTGTATTAAGTGATCACTGAATGCTTGGGCAGCTAAGGTTTCTCCAGAGGGAGAGTGATCCAAGGGTCCACAATAGAATCAGGTGTTGGACTAGAACTATCTTTACTGTGTGTGGCTTGATGACATTTCTGGAAAACATAAATCTGATTAGCACTTTAAGAGGCAAGGGTAGGACAATGAGAGGAGGGGGTTAATAACAGTGTCAGGTTAGAAGAACAAAGTTAGTGATGCTAAAGGAAAACTATGTTAACATATTCCTTGCTGTCTTCTAAACAATAACTTTAAACTTTCTTTAGGCTGACAAGTATAGGTGGACTGTGGTTGATTCTCTGCGTGGTCTGCTTCTGTAGAAGGTGGAGGGTTCCAGGATTTTACTCGTGAATGTTGGATCCAGGAATCTATTCCCATAACCTTAACAGCAGTAGAAGAAGACAAGATAACAGAAAAGGGACCTTCCTAACTTGGGATTAGGGAAGGTGAATTGGAGGGAAGAGTTTTGATCATGACTAGATCTCAAAGAGAGAAAAGCTCTTTTAGCATTGATTGTGAAAATGTAGTTGGGAGGTTTTTAAGGATTTGTTGAAATTTAGCTAAAGAAGCAATATGTTTTACTAATTATGTAGTTTTTTGATCTAGTAATAAATCACTAGTTAAAAAGGATCTTCCATATAACAATTCAAATGGGTTACAACTGAGTTTATGGGATAATTTTTTTATTCTAAGGAGAACAATGGAAAGCAATTTAGTCCAAGGGAGATGAGTCTCTTGAGTTAATTTCATAACTGTTCTTTGATTTTATCATTCATTTTTTCTACTTTCCCAGAAGATTGAGGCCTCTATGAGCAGTGCAGATGATATTTCATGCTTAGGGCTTTAGATATTCCCTGTGTAACAGCTGCTTTGAAGGTCGGCCCATTACCACTTTGCAAACTTCAAGAGAGTCCAAACCTGCGCATAATCTCATGTACTAAAAAGCCTTTACAACTTCCTGGGCATTTTCTGTCCAGCAAGAGAATGCTTTAATCTAATTAGTAAAAGTATCTACAAATACCAGTAAATATTGTGTACCATGTACCTTAGGGAGCTGAGTGAAATTCATTTGCCAATCTTCACGTGGATATTTACCTTGCTTTTGTATACCAGGGGGAGCTAGATGGTGATCTGAAAGATTGTTTCTCTGACATACCTCACAAGTCCTTGTTATTTGTTTTATGGTTTTAAATAAGTTTTTTCCATGAAAGAGATTTAGCCATTAGATATGTACTTTCACTGCCAAAATGAAAAGACTGATGTAAAGTTTTCAGTATTTTCCCTTGACTTGCAGCAGGTGATAGCAAAAGTCCACTTCTGTTTTGTAGCCAGCCTGATGGAAGAAGTGAATAGTCTCTAGATAAAGCTGATTTCTTTTCTTTTTGTGCATATTGATGTGCATGATTCTCAAGTGATCCCTCCCAGATGAGGGGTGCCACAAGGTGGATTATTCCTTTCTGTGCTGCCACTTTAGCCTCTTTCTCAGCAAGTTGGTTACCTTCAGAAATCTTATCTAAGGTTTTCTGGTGTCCCTTACCATGAATAACTGCTATTTCTAGTAGAGCATGAACGGTTTGTAACCATCTGTCTATTTCATGATGATATTTTATGGAGGAGCCATTGGAAGTTAGGTGTTGTCTTTCCTTCCAAATAGTAGCATGAGCATGTAAAATAAGGAAGGTATATTTTGAGACAGTGTATATATCAACTCGTTTGATTCTCTCAATTTCTAAAGTCTGGGTTAAGGCTATTAGCTCAGCTAATTGTGCACTGGTTCCCGAAGGGAGAGATCCATTTTCAATTACAGCATACTGAGTAATTACCCTGCTTTGTGAGTTCCTTGTTCTATGAAAGAACTTTTATCTGTATACAAAATTATGTTTGGAGTAGGTTTTGCTCTTCCCACTTGTTCCTTGGTAGCCCACATTTCTGGGTTAATTTCTGTCCCTGATAACAGAAGGCATATTACATGTTCTTGTCCCATATTCATATAGATGGTTGTTCCTGCTTTAGTATGTCCCTCCCCAAAAGGGGAGCAGAACTTTCAGCCATGATTAGGAAGGCATGAGAGAACAGCCAGTCATTCCATTTGCAGCTTAAAGGCTGAGAGAAAAAATTGGTAACTGGCTTTCCAGACACCCCCTGTATAGTTATGGGATTGGGGGAATGAAAGACCAGGGTTAGAAAGGAGTACAGAACAGGTTGCTCCAGTGTCCAGAAGAAAATTCTGTCTCCTGGTCCTCCACTATGGGGCAGACCCGGGGCTCTTGAGGGTGATGACACAAGCTGGAGTCATGAGAATCTGCCCCTGGCACCCTCAGTCCAGTTTGGGTGCCGATGGGGTCACTGTTCCACGAGGCCTTCACCTCTGAGGACAGGCCACCCTCCAGTGGTCACCCTTGCATTCTGGACAGAGGCCAGGTGGCTTGCCCAGCTGGTGGTGCTGCTGGGGGCAGTTTCTCCTGAAATGGCCAGTCTGACCACATTGGAAGCAAATGTTCTTAGCTCCTCTGGCTTTCCTCTGCCCTGGAATGGTGCTTGTTTGTTGGAGTGCCATTACTAGAGCTGCCATTCTTTTTTTTTTTTTTTAATCCCTTCTCTCTTTTTCCTTTTCTTTCCCCTGATCTGTTATAAAAGACCACAGTGGCCATTGTAAGAAGATTCTCCAGGTTATGATCCAGGCCTAGAGCCAATTTCTGGAGTTTTCTTGAATGTCTGGGGCTGCCTGAGTGATAAATTTATCTTTTAAAATAATTTGGCCCTCTGAGGAGTTGGATGTTAACTGGGTGTTTTATCATCACCTCTCTAAGCCGCACAAGAAAGGCTGAGGGACTTTCATTTTGCTCCCGGAAAATATGGAATAATTCATAGGCTTTTTCTTTGATTGATGTAAACCTTCCAGGATAAATGTTAGAAAATGTGTTTGCTATCAGTCACTTTGTTTCTCAGGTTCCCATTTGGGATCCTCAAAGGGAACTACCTGTCTTCCTGTTGGGTGTCTGTCCCTGTCCCCGGGAGACATGCTGCCATCAGTATTGGACATGAACCACAAATCAACCCACTTTCTAGTTTCATCTAAGACTTCTTTTTTTTTTTTTCATTTAAAGTTAAGGTTTGATCTAGCAGTAACACAACATCTCTCCAAGAGAGGTCAAAGCTTTGTCCTAACCCTTGGAGAACATCTGTGTACTTATCATGATCATCAGAGATTTTTCCTAAATCAACCTTAATTTGTTTTAAATCTGCCAGAGAAAACGGAGTGTATACTCATGCACTTCCCCTTTCACCACTCGCAGTCTCAAAGAAGAACATGCTTGTCTTCTGGGGGTCCCAGTAAGACCAGAAAAAGCTCTTGGAACAACCTCCCTAATGGGATTTTTTGAGCACATGGAGGAAGGTGCAGAAGTAGATGTGTGAGTTTGAACTAGGTGGTGATGGCGTCTCTGTCGGGAATCTCTGACCATTTGGGGAATTTACTACAGCCAGGAGAATTGAATCTGACAGGTCTTACAAAGTTGGGGTTATTCCTAAGGAAAAAGAAAGCTTGCTCATATGGCACTTCAGATCACTTTCTTTCTTATTCACAAAAAATGTCTAACTGAAAAATGGTATCTTAATTTAGAGTAATCACTGGGGGCCATTGCTCACCAGTGGAGAGTTGATATTGAGACCAGGCCTGGGTGCAGAAGAAAACCATACATTCTTTTTTCACAATCTGGGGATCAAACATGTCCCAACGTAGCCCAGTGGGGTGTTCCAGCAGCACAGGCCAAAATATCAGGTATCCGGGGCCTAGTCCCACCAGATAACAGTTCTCTTGACAGGAGGCATTAACTGGGTGTTCTCTTAGAGAGAGAACATTACCCATCTGTAGGAAAGAACAAACTTCCAGCGTTTTAATCAATCCCACCCTGTATTCCTGGGAATACAAAGCGTCCTCTGACCAACCCCAGATGCCTTCCAGCCAAACAAAAGGAAGCATCCTTCCAATGCTTGGGAAAGAATCCCTGAGGAGAGTGGGCTCCTCAGCCCCTGATCTTGTCTGGAATTAGCCACTCTTACCAGTATAGCTCTTAGTACCCACTGGTTCTCCTGTGCTTATTACTTGCCAGCAAAACAGCCTGAGAAATCGGGTATCAGGGAGCTTGGTCCCACTTGATGCAAGTTCTGCCTCTTTCTGTGCCTACCCCAGAGTATCCATCAAAGTGGGGATGAGCCCGCCCTAGAGTAAACAGCTGGGCGGTGCTTGCACATTTAACCTTTTATAGTTTCTACAAGCTTTTTCCAAATCCCCATTAACAAAGGAAAATAGGCTGTCATGAACAGGTCTTAAAATGCTGTTTTCCAGTCTCCTGTTCAAAGGTTAGCAAGGCAACAATAATTAAACTCAGTGACAAATCAGAGTTGTGAGACACTTGGAAAGTTATGCATTACAATTAGTTACAATTAGAAGAAGTCTTAAAGCAGTAATTCTCAACCTTCCTAATGCTGCGACCCTTTAATAAAGTTCCTGTGTGTCGTGACAGTGGTTGAGAGCCACTGTCTTAAAGAAATCTGGAATTACTTTAAAACTCCCCATTTATACCAATAAAGTAGCAGAAATCAAATACCCAGGGTCATCTTCATTGCTTGTCTTTATTTTCAAGAGACTGGATTGTAGCTGGGGGTTTAGAGCCATTCTTGCCTTTGTCTTTCCTTCACAGGTCTCTGGATGCCCACAGAAGCTGTGTTGGGGAGTCATTTTACCCTTTGGAGCTGACTTGTAGTTAACATGGTTCAGCCTTTTCCTCAGGCACATAAAACCCCAAATGAAGTTAATTTTGCAATGAAAAGGACCTTACATTTGAAACACACTTTAAACTTCTTAAAAATACAAGAATTAGCCAATAACAAACCTACCTAAATACATAAAGCAATCCTTTACCAACATTCAAACAAAGCACATATACTATCAAGGAGAAAGAGAACCAGAAGAGGTCTATAGAGATAAATGGGAACAATTTGGGGCCATGGAAGAGAAGAGAAGATAGTAAAAGCTGGGAGAGCACAATTTTCTGGAGTCTCCCATGTCCTGGGGTCAGAACCATTGCTGGAGACCCAAGGCCTCTGGGTGCTACCTCCTTGCTCAACTCTCAACCAGGGAAAAGGAAGTAAACACAGAACAGGTTCAAAAGTCTTCTCACATTCCCTTCAGCTCCTTTCTGGGGCCAAGGAGAATTAGAAAGTTCATTCCCCAACAGCCTCTTGACCTGGGGGTCAGCAGCCACACCGTGCACATTTACGGTGATTGGCATCAAAATTATTAGTCTCCATTATTATAACTATAGAGAAAATCAGGATAGAGGTAAGTGGTCCCATTACTTACCACAGCTTGTCTTCTTACCCATTCCGTGCCTGATACCAGAATTTTGTCTTCAATGGTTTTTGGCCTAGGTGATTTGAAGAATGAATTCACAGACCACAGGTCAGTGGTAAGACAATTTATTTACGTAAGACAATTTATTTACGGATATAAGACAGCATGTATTTATGGAAAAGAAAGAATACAAAGAAACACCAAAGCTCCCGACAGAGAGAACCTACGGCAGAGAGAACCTAGGGGTGTGAGGGGGAAGCTCTCTCACTCTCTCTCTCTTCCTCTCTCTGAGCTCTCTGATCAGGGGTATATATAGTCGCATGGGTTATTTAGCAGGAGTGGGTCCTCTATTTTTTATTTTTTTATTAAATTATAGCTGTGTACATTAGTGTAATTATGGGGTACAAATAGACCTGTCATTCCATCCTTCAATTCCTCTATTAGGGAGTAGGTCCTCTAAAGTTACATTCAGCCAGAACTCAGTTGTTACATTTAGCTGCACTGGCCAGAAGTCAGTTAATGAATGGCTACAATCCCTTTCATTCAGGCCTAGGAAACGTACATGAAATTGACCAGGCCTAGAAAAGGTGGGGTTTCCTGTTCAGATGTAAGTGCAAGGGTAGGGAGAAGTAAGGTGCTGATATCTCCCCAGCGTTGTCTGGCCCCTCTGGTTACTGGAGCCTCCGAGCCCCACCCCCACCCCCCAGGCCACAAGTTCTGCTGCCGCTGCACCAATACCCAGCCAGGGCTAAGGCAGCAGGTCCTGGCACCACCTGTCCTGTATCACCACCACATTATGATACGTTTTTGCTGGGCCTACTGGGCCTAGTTAGATGACAATTGCCAGGTCTGCAGTGGCTTATATGGCCCTGTGGATTGGGCTATAAACTCATCACAACCAAACTTCTTAGATTACTTCTTCTAGGTGTGCTAAATGTATACATTGGTTCAGAATAAATACAAGTCATAAATCATTCTACACAATGCCTAGCAGATGCACAGACAGGCACTACCAAAGCAAGGCCTTTGCTGCAATTTCACACAGCTTGTACATCTGTGCATTGCTAATGTGGGACAACCTATGGAATGTAGCATGTAAACCACTGGACAAATGATAATGAAAACAAAGCTTACTATGTACAGTTTCTAAGTTTTCGAGTTTCTGGGTGCCTAGCAACATGGAAATGGCAGGCATATTAGTGTCAAAGGTAGCTTACTGTGCATTCATCCAGCTCAATCAGTTCTCCAGGGGATTTTCCCTGCCTACACAGCTAGAAAGGGGCAGATGCTACACAGGGAACACTTTGTCCAGGCTTCTTCCTTTAAGTGTAATAGGTGGAGCAGATGATAAGATACAGAAGAGGTATAACTGGAAGACACTTCATCTGAGTTTAGGAGGAGGGATTTTAGAGATTTCTATCATCATGTAAATGTGTTTGTTTCCAAGGCAAGTACCAGCTGAGAGTAATCTTCATAGTGAAGATAAAATAGAGCTTCAGATTGTATGAGATAGTCCTGGGAAGATCAGACAAGGATCTTTAGATAATCTTGTTCAAAATAATGTTTTGGTAGAAGCAGAACTCGAGTCCAGATCAATTTGCAGATCAAGGTGGCCACTTTGAATATAATCTAATAAATAGACAAAATATTGAAATAATAATGTTCAGGAAATTGTAGGATAAATGGTCACTTGACTCATAATTCCCGTTTCTTATAAGTACGCATAAATGGTGGCATTTTACCTGGTAGTTTGGTAGTATTTTTCTTATATTGATGCCGATATAATTTCTCATTTATATATAGTGGTTTGTGTCTTCCACCTGTCAGTATCAGAATCTTTACATCAGATTAAAATCTTCTCTAAATAGTTTTACAGACTCTCTAAAAACACTTTATAACCATAAAACACCTCCAATGTTAATTCATTTTCAAAATATTTTAACTAGCCACCATAAACTAATTCAGGTAAATGACATAGAGATTGGCCTTACAGAGACCTCTCAACCAGAGTGTAATATGATAACACTTTTTTATATATAATGAATCCACAGTACACACTCTGAAGTTTTTGTGTATTTATTTGTTTTTCCCGAATGGAGATGTCTTTTTCATTTATCCCTCTCTCTGACTCATGACTTCTATCCAAACAAATGACCTACCTTGGTGGAGATGTCAAGTCTGGCTTGCTATAGGAAATACTGACATAGTAACCAACACAATCCAGTTTCCATAAGAAATTTATACCTAATTACACAAATTTTGTAGGGTAGATACCAAAATAACACCTAAAATAAGCACTTATTAATAAACAGATTTTTCAAAAAATAGCATTCACTTCTGATGTCATTGTTATTAGCACTATATACAAAAGAAACAACTAAAGAAGTTTGAGGTATTGCTGTTGTGTTGCTTTTTTTGAAAGTACAGATCATGACTCATTACTAGGTTGAGAAAGTCATTTAAAATAGAAAAATCAACATGCATTGCACATAAAGTGATTTATCATTTTCTGCTCTTTAATTACATGGGTCAGAGGCAGAAGCATTCGATGGTTGTACTTGAGTCATTAACATAAAACAGAGTTCTCTTGCATGAATGTCTTCGTATCTTATTCAAAGGGGAATCATAGTTCTATGCCTTAGTTTGGGCTGTTACAACAAAGTGGTCCAGGCTGGCTGCCTTATAAATAACAGAAAATTTGTTTATCACAATTCTGAGATGCCGGAAGTGTGAGATCAGGTTGTAGTCATCTAGTTCTAGTGAAGGCCTCCTTGTAGGTTTTAGATTGCTAACTTCTAGTATCACACGGTGTAAAGAAGATGAGAGAGCTCTCTAAAGTCTCTTTTATAAGGGCACCAATTGCATTTCTGAAGGATCTACCCACATGACCTCACGATCTCCCAAAGGCACCACCTCCAAATACCATCCCATTGGTGGTTAAGATTCAACAGGTGAATGTGGGTGGAAGGAAAAAAATATTCGGTCTATGCACTTTATTTATGAGAAAATCAGAACTATTGGTATTTTTAATAATAAAATATCACTTTTACTGCTATTTTGTTTATCATTTACATGGGAGAGAGTTTTGGATGCCTTTGTCTCCTCTGTCATATATATTGAAGAAAATATGTGTGTATATGTACACATGTGTGGACATATGTGAGTGTGTAATCTATCTATCCATCTATCTATATCAACTGGCTGTGTCAATCTCAAGGACCTTGGGATCATCTTTGGATCTGCACAATTGCCAAATTTTATCTGTATTCAGTGGCTTCCACTAAGCTACCTTCCAACCTACATCTCTCTATAGTCTTTAAATTTAATCTCCTAAAAAGATGACTCACTTTCTTAATTTCTCTCATTCAATATATCTCTCTCTCTCTCCTCCCTCTCAATCCCTTACATTTATGTCATATGAATGCTTAAATTGTAATGGCATATGTCATTTGATTATTTCAAAAGATCCCTAAGATAGAAGATAATGGTGGAAAGAACTCACGCTGATCCCATTGAATGCCTATCAAATAGTAAGCACATTTACAGATGCTATCAAATATAATCCTTACAGTTGTTTTATGAAGAAAGATATAATTTCCTACCATTTGTGAATTACTATACTGAAGCCCAGCATGATAAATTAGATTGGAGTGATATTGTCTTCATGACTTCACATACACAGACTAATTCAGATTTGTAGAGTTAAGGTCACTTACATGAATCACACAGAGCAGTGGAAGCAACTGACTTCCCGTTCAGTGCTTACTCCTTTTCCCCATTTCCCCACTGCCAAAGGCTTGATTGTGCACTGTTTGCAATTCTTTGGAGAAGTGGCATGAGTATTAGACAAAGTGACTGTGTCATGAGTATTTCTATGTAGTGACTTCCAAGAATGATTATGCTGTGTGTTTGAAGTTGTAACAGCTTAAAAAAATAAAAGTGATGTGTATTGTTCTCCTCGAAAAACTGCGATAATAACAATAATGATAGGTTTGCTGTTTTTGCTGTTGTTTGTGTTTTTGTTTCGTTGAGTTTGTCTTGTTTTATGTTTTCATTCTTATGAATGCGGGAGGCTGGATAACAGTGCACTGGGTGTCTGAACCACTTCATAACAACTGCAAAAATTGACCTATCTTAACATTATTCCTAAAGTGCTAAGTTTTGAGATTATAAATTATTCCATTTTCAACTATACTCAACTTCTAATAGAGTCTGAAGTGGATGAGACTGTCAAATTCCAAGATTTGGAGAAAGGATGCTACATGCTGCTGTGAAGAGGAGAGTTAAAAAGCACTTAAAATAAATGATCTGCCTAAAAGATTCTCATTTATGATTGATTATTGATCTCCAGAACGGCCTTTCTGCAGGTAGAAAAGTTTCTGCTTTAAATCTTATGTTTTAGAACATAATGCAAGCATGCTTACATACAACCCAAGTATTGTAATATTACTATAAAGAGATTTTAGGAAGAAGACTCTAATCCCTAGTGACTTTTCTTCATTTTATCTGACTCCCTTGCTGCATCTGACACTGTAGGCAATCTATTCTCAAAACCCTCTTTTCCAGGCTTCTAACACTTTATTTTTATGATGCATCTACTTGCCCTTTTGATAAGTTCATAGTCAAACCTTCTTCCTGCAACCTCTTAATTCTGAATACACTGACAGTCTAATCCTTGTCCCTCTGCTTGCTTTACTTTATTTTCACAGTCAGAAAATTAACCTCCTGGGGAAACTTTCTGACAATTTTTGTCTGAATTACTTAAGGCAGCAATAGTTAATTAAGAAGGATCCATCCAATCCTGTGTTTAACCTTAAAAATGTTGCTAGACTTTATTTTCTATTTCATTATACTTCATTGCATGAGTGCATGACATTTTTTTCTTAATTCCACAAATTTTAAAACCTTTCCCCATTATCTTGGAATATGTTTCCAAAAGTTATCTCATTATATCATGTGGCTTTATGCACCCCCTGGCCTCCTGCCACACACCCTTAGAGCAGAAGTACATTCTGAGAAGTACTGCTTTAAACTATATTTATCTCCAGCCCAGACCTACATCCTAAATTCAGATAAAATGCTGTCTAGTAAGGATTTTACTTAGCAATTCTGGCAAATTCCTGAAACTGAGCATGTTTAAAGCCAAACATGTCACCTTCCATTTCAAACTGAGTCCCCTCCTCTAGAAATATTATCGTGATATCCTCAGTGATATAAGATTAAAATTTCAGTATTATTTTAAATCCCTTTTTTAGTTTGTATATGCAGTGATTAAATACCATTTATTATGTTGTTCCATTTCTCTTCCTTAATATCTCATAGTCTAGCCTCTGCTGTAATACACACAGCGATCTCACCTTTTTGCAAGCCATGGACTCATTCAAAAATTGAAAGCTCATGTACCCCTCCTCAGATAAACTACTATACGTGTATTTTTATGTACTCCCTGCTCTATAAAATGGCTTATAGCTAGTTTTCTTTCCTTCAACACTTCCTGAAAATTGCTGCCAGATTTATCTTCCTGAAACACGGTCTCTATCAAGTCATTAGCCTACACAAAATTGTTTATAGCACTTGACTATGTAGAGAATAAAATGGAAATGTGGAATGATGTTTAACATGTATCAAGAGTTTATATGGCTCAGCCACTTCATACATATTATTATATTCAATACTCATAATAAATCTATATGATAATATTATTATCTTCTTTTTATAAGAAGGAACTAGAGATTCATACATATATTTAGAAGAACTGGGATTTAAATCCAAATCTTTCACTTCAAAACTTATGCATTTTTTTTTTACTCCAAGTTGTCTTCATTCTGCCATTTTGTCTAAAATCTAAACAACATTCTTAACCCTGCCTAAATGGCTTTTCTCCAAATCTTTAACTTTATTTTCCATGCCTCTCTTTTTATAGTCCCTACGCAAACTGGAGTTATTTGTTACTTCTCCCCAAAGCTTGACATGCACATACACATTTTTTCCCGTTGTGTCTTCACCTTAGATAGGTAGAATAAAAACCCCAAAGCCCTTTGCTCTTCCAGTCCAATTCCTTGCTGTCTTCCAAGGCCCAATTAATTTGTGTTTTCCCATGTCATAACTTCCCCTGTGAACCTCCAGTTGGTACTTTTAATCATACTCTTTACTGTCCTTTCATTTTAGTATCTTTCTACAATCATTATGTACTATTACATGGCTTAGTCGTCATGTGTATCCTCCCAGCCCATTAAAGTGTAGGTAACTGAGGGAACCATGTAATTTAATTTACAAACAGCAGGAGTTGTCTGTATTTGTTGAATGAGTGATTGTGTATATATGCATAAGTGACCCATTTTCCTGGCATAAAACCCAGCTACACTATTTAATCTTTATTTTCCCTAAGCTGATCCCTTTGGGAATTCTTTATGAAATAGAATAACAAAGAGACTTGATTTTTTCTTTAAAATGTTATTAAAGAATTTACTTTAACCACACTGGAAATATATATTGAACTCTAAATAGATTTCTTTATTCAAAATAATGAGAAGGAAAATTTAACTCAACTCTGTGGTTCTTAAATAAGCCATTAGGCTTTCCTTTTGTCAATATCAAAGTTCATCCATCAAAATGAAAGCCTATTCTGGCTTGCCTTAAGAAACAGTAGAAATAGAACCTGTTCACTCTTGAAAATTTGTTAAATTGCGTGCTTCATGTTAACTGGTTTGGACATGACTTGGAATGTTGAGAACGATGCCAAACATGCCACAAGTTCACCATCTGCACAACCCTAAATGGAATATTCCCATTAGTTGAGCTCTGTGTAGCTATAGTGCAGGAAATATGTATGGTGTTCTTTTCAGGGATATAGGAGAAAAAAATTTTTCTTCAGAAAACACATAGTAAATGAAAGGCAGACACTAGAATGAAAAGATTGCTTCTCTTCTTCTAATTTAAATATCATAGAATTCATCTCTCTATATATGTAAAAGAACTGAGCCTCCTGAAAAAAATTGAACAATAATAATTGTTTCTTTACTCCATTTTGTGCTTGTTTCTCCTTTCATTCTTTTAATAAAATATTTTTGGAGTTATTACTCTAGGCTATAATCTCAGCCTTTCCTACTAATTTAGCATTTATTCTTGAGGAAGATACTGGCTTCTCTCCCCCGATTGCATTCACACTTAGAAATTGTTGATAGTTGTAGTTGTCTCCTTTCAGTCAACACTAGGATATGCTTTTATTTTAGACCAGTCTGTAGATTTTTTAAATAATTTTCCATTGACACATTAGATATGCATTGAAAAAGTACCACATTATTAATTCTGAGAGATATAGAAAAACATTCATGGATTCATCAATTAGTTCAAGAAATAGAACGCCAACACTCCCTAAACTTCACTTCTACATCTGGCCTGTACTCCATCCTCCTTTGGTAAATGTATAATCAATGCTGACTTGCCCATTTTTTAATTTTTTTTATTCTGTCTCTCGAATTTGACTGAAACTTTCCATCTTGTCATTCATATCCTTACCTCTATTAACATGGTTATTTTAGAACTTGTAAGTGATAATCACAACATCGAGTTTGTTTGGTTTATGTGTTTCTATTGTTTGTTTTCTTTCTTCAGTCATTTGATCTTAAGTGTTATTATAGTTGATAATTTTTTGTTTTCAGTGTCAAATATTATGTATGCGACATTGAAACAATGCTTTGAAATTTTATAAGGCATAATTTCATCCGGATTGGATTTCCTTTTTTTTTTTTTGGTTTGCTCAACATTTTTTCTACTACCCTTTCTTCAAATAATACCATTTCCATTATTTGAACAACTGCTCCTCCACCACTTGTGTGGTTTTGGTGGGTGCAGTAGTTTCCTACGGTTGGCATAACAATGTACCACAAACCATGTGGCTTTTTCAGGAGGCCAGAAATCCAAAAGTAAGGTGTCAGCAGAGCTGGCTTCCTCTTGGGAACTCAGAGAAAGAATTTGTTCCCTGCCTTTCTCCAGCATGGTTGCTGGCCATCTGAGATGCTCCTTGGCTGTGGACCCAACAATCCAGTCACTGCCTCCATTGTCATGTGGGATTTTTCCTTGTGTGCCCTTCCTTTGTCTTCCTTTGTGCAGGTCAATCCCTGTGTCTTTCCTCCTCTTCTCATAAAAACACCAGTCATTCTGATTGAAGGACCCACTCTATCCCAATATGACTTCATCTCAACTAATTACATGTTCTATGACCCTACTTCTAAATAAAGTTACATTCTAAGTTTCCTGGAAGGATTTAAAAGCTCGGGACACACTAGTTAACCCAGTAGAATGAGACAACCAATCACACTATTCAGCCTTTTGGTTAAACAATTTAAATAATCACACTCCTTCCATGGTATTTTATATATGAAAGGAAAACTAGTAAAGAAAATCTATCTCTTTCTGATTGGATTACCACATATGAACAATGTAAACCTGAAGCCTTTTTCAGCAATGACTTTAAGAGAATTAGGCAAATATTAAGAGAAAAATAGAACAAAATGATGGGAAGTGTAAAACCAAGGGAGAGAGAATCAGAGAAAGAAATATCTGGAATTCCGGAAAGCAGTATCATAGGCTTGGTCTAGAAAAGGTTGAGAAATACCATTTCAAGACTTCACGGTATGTGGAAAAGAATTGTACACCTGGAATAAGTAAACTTATGTCTAAAACTTTACCCAGGCATTTATACGAGCTTTAAAATTGGACCAATTACTAAAACACCCTTAAATCTAAGCTTCTATTTTGGTATAACAAAAATAATCATATTGATTCTCAAAACCTAAGATTAGGTTTTGAGTAAATGATTAGGTTTTGATTAAATGTTCATGTGCAGTATTTTTTAAAACCTATAATGTGTTTTGTTTTGCTTGTTTCACTTTGGAAAAAAAATTTCAGTATAATTTTTGCCAATTCTTTTTGCACTTTATTGTGGTATAACTGAAAATGCAGCAGTGCCAAAAAATGTGTACACATTTTTTTATTAAATCATACTGTGTACATTAATGCAATCATAGGGTACAACGTGCTGATTTTATATACCACCGAAAATATTTTCATCAAACTGATTAACATAGCACTCACCACACTTTCTTAGTTATTGTGTTAAGACATTTATAATCTACATTTAGTAAATTTAACATGTACCCTTGTAAATGCAATGTACATGTGTTCCCAACAATTATCCTCCCTCCACCCTTCCTTCTCCATCCTCACCCCTCCTTCTCCTCTCTCCCCCTCTTTTTTGGCTACAGTTGGATTATAGCTTTCATAAGAAAGCTATAAATTGGTTTATATATTGGTTTCAGAATAGGATGAGTACCTTGGATATGTTTTCTTCCATTCTTGAGGTACTTTGCTAAAAAGAATATGTTCCAGCTCCATCTATGTAAACATGAAAGAGGTAAAGTCTCCATCTTTTTAAGGCTGCATAATATTCCATGGTGCACATATACCACAATTTATTAAACCATTCATGAGTCTATGGGCACTTGGGCTTCTTCCATGATGTAACAATTATGAATTTTGTGGCAATAAACATTCTGATGCAAACATTTTTGTTATAAAATAATTTTTGGTCTTCTGGATGTATACCTAGTAGAGGAATTGCAAGATCGAATGGCAAGTCTATTTTTAGATCCCTAAGTGTTCTCCAAACATCTTTCCAAAAGGAACATATTAGTTTGCATTCCCACCAGCAGTGCAAAAGTATTCCCTTTTCTGAACATCCACACCAATATCTCTAGTTTTGGGATTTTGTGAATCCCTGGTGTTTTCCAGATATACAATCATATCATCTGTGAAGAGTGAAAGTTTGATCTCTTCTGACCCTATATGGATAGGTACTAGTTCTTCTTTAAACTATGCACATTAATTGAGAATATTGATAAACCTGGTAGAATTGTGGTTATTGAGTTTTTTGAAAGTCCAGTGGACATTTTTAATCCTTTCACCACTGTGGAAATTGGAATTTGATAAAAATTGCTGAGGGAGCTTACTGTGGTTGTAGAGGATTGGACTGGTAATTATGGAGGATAGGTCTGAGAGTATCCTAGAGAGCTGGTTTAGTTATGGCAAATTTCTTCAACATGTGACTGTTATTATTTAATTTCTCCATCAGAAATGAAATTCAGTTTAGCTGGATACAGGATCCTGTTTGAAAATTATTTTGTTTTAGGAGATTAAAAGTCAGTGATCACCCTCTTCTAACTTGAAAGGTTTCAGCAGAGAAATCGACAGTCATCCTAATATTCTTCCCCTTTCAGGTTATGGTTTTCTTACATCTTGTTGCTTGCAGAATTTTCTCCTTCATATTAACTTTGGCAAAGTTAATTATAATATGTCTGGAGAGAATCCTTATTTGGGTTGAGTTTTGCAGGGGTTCTGAAACTGTCTGCTATCTGAATTTCAGAATCTCTTGGTATGTCTGGGAAGTTCTCCTTGATTATCTCATGAAGTAGAGCTTCTAGGCCTTTTGAAGCCACCTCGTCATCTTTAGGAATTCCTATAAGGCGAATATTAGTTTTCTTCAAATTATCCCAGAACTCTCTGAGAGAATGATCCATTTTGTACTCTCTACTTCTCTTCTTTGATTGCTTGGGAGGATTCAAAAGCTTTGTCTTCACTGTCAGAAATCCTTTCTTCTTCTTGCTCCTTTCTGTTACTGAGGGATTCTACTGTATTTCTCAGATCTTTAAGGGCTACAAATTCCTGTCTCAATGTGTCAAAAATATTTGGTGATTTTTGTCTTTGAATTCATTGAATTCTTGAGACAACTTTTGAAATGCTCCTTGACTTTTTAATTCCAACTTTACCTCCATTCTATTAATCTTACTTGCAATCCAAATTCTGAATTTGATTTCTGACATCTCAGCCATCTGTTTATGAAAGAGATCTTATGGTGTGTCTTCCATGTCATTAAATGGGGTAGTTGATCTACTCTGATTATTCATGTTGCCAGAGTTTTCTGCTGATACCGCCCCATGATTATTTTACACTGTTTGGCTAAATGAGCAGATAAGTTGAAGTTGGGTTGGGGGCCCATGGAGTAGGTATTAATCCTGCTCAAGAGCTGGGACTTGTGTCTGTACCTTTTCCCCTAGAACTTTGCAAAGGACCTGTACAGTGCTACGGCCTGAGATACTAGGGACCTGCTTAGTGTGGTGGGGCTAAGTGGCTCTGTCTTGTTTTAGCTGGTCTCTGTCCAATCCTAGTGAATCAATAACTCTGGGTTGAAGTCTCAGCTGTGGAGAAATGCCAGCAACTAAGTCACCCTGCCCACCAAGGGCAACAACTGGAAAAGGAAAATCAAATCTTCCCACAACCACACACCCAGGGTACCACTTTGGATAGTTCTCGGTTGATTGGCCCAAGTCAAGTGTTCCAAATCAGTTGTCCCAATCAGCACCCAGTCTCAAGTGTGAGAGTTCAAAAGGTCTTCAGCAACTAGAAAGCAGGAGTCTGCTGACAGCTCTGGTTTGACTCACTCTGGTGCTCCATGGAGTCAGAAGGACCCACCCAGCAAATTAATTATTCTGGGAACATTGATGCTTCCTTCCCCACCTTACACCTCTGTAACACCCAGTCACTGGTAATACCACAGAGCTGTGACCCAATTTTCTCCAATGAGCAGATGCTCCAGGGGTTTGCACCTGCCTGAGTCACAGGGAGATCTTTTCTCTTAGGCCAGACTACCGCACTCTGCTACTGACTGGCAGGGGGAGCTGAAGCCTGATTACCTTGGGTGCTTAATGGAAGCTGGGGTGGTTCACTCAGTTCCAGCCTCAACCCAGATTGATGTTGCTGTCACTTATATTCTGACAAAATTAGCATTTCTGTCCCAGCTATATTCCCCTGTGGGCCTTGCTCTATTTCAGTTCACAGAAATTGCAACTCAGCCCTGCCCTGTACTGCTGCCATTGCGCTAATTCTCATGGAGGTGGCATCTCTGTCTCGGCTGCACTCTGTGTTGGGGCAGGCATAGTTAAAGTTCACATTCAGCTCTCAGTTCCTGCCTTTCCCCGGGCTGGTACTTGCACAGAGCTCTCAGTTAATCTTACTTGCAATTCAAATTCTGAATTTGATTTCTGACATCTCAGCCATCTGTTTTTGAATGAGATCTTCTGGTGTGTCTGCCATGAAGTACCTGGGCTGGTACTTGCACAGAGATCTCAGTGTCTGTTTCTCCCTGGGCTGGTGCTGTTTCCCCCATCTGCTTTTGTTTCAGCTATGTTCCCCCTGGGGGCTGGATGCTTCTTAGGCTCACTAAAGCAGCACTTCTGACTCAGCTCCATCCTGCGAGTATGCCAACTCTGTGCGTGGGTATTCTAGCCTCTGCCCTGTTGCATCCCACCTCAGGCATACCCTTTGCTCATGGGGCCTGAACTTCCATCCCAGATCTTTTCCACCCATGACTGCCACCAAAGTAGAGATCTGGCTTTCTGTGGCTGCCAAGAGAGGTGGGGATTGTCCCTCCAAAATATCCCCAGGGGTGTGAGCTCTATTGTTCCTGCTGCTCTGTGCCATAGGGCACTGCTTCTCCAACTCCATCTTGGTCCATGGTCTTCTCTTTACACTCATGCCACAGAATCAGCACAGACCTGAAACAGCCCATCCCTTGTCAACAAGAATCTGGACTCCATGGGAGACAGATTCCAGACCACATGGTGAGAGTTCAGGGGAGTGCTGGGAGTTCAGAATTGCAGGTAGAGAATATATACAGTTTTATGCCTGGCAGAAGAGTGCCATGGCACACTAGTGTGTCCTCTCTGGGGAAGGAGTTCCAGTTTTACAGGGTTTCTCCCATGGGATAAAATAGGAGGGTATCTGAACTCTGCTCGCTGTTTGTAGAAAGTATGTTCTCATGGAGGAGGGGAATCCCATCTGCTTAGCAATGGATTTTGTGCCTGTTGTTTGTTTCCATGGGGTCGCTGCTCACCACAGCAGGGTTGATATGCATTCTTCAACCTTCTCTCTTGGCTCAGCTCCAAACCATCAGCTTACTTGCTAAATTTCTGTCCTTTAACTCTCCTTCCAGATGGGAGCCTTTGTGGAAAGCTGGCTCCCGTCGGCCATCTTGCCTCCACACACCCCCCTCTCACATCAACTTTTGAGAAGAGCAAAAAAATGTATATTCACTTTAAGAGATCTTTTTGGAGGCAAAATTAATCATTCCCAAAAAGTGTATGAATTTCTAGTAAAGTAGATATGCCTAGCATGTCTACATGTACTTGACCAGTAACGGTACCTTCAATTCAACATTGGAGAATAGTACTTAGATAACATCTCTTAATATGTGTATGCATTTTTGGCTCCCTCTGTATCTGTAAGTTGTATAGTATGATATCTTAATATTTACACATTGTAAAATGATTGCCATAACTAAGCTAATTAAAATTTCCACCACCTTACATAGTTAACTTTCTTTGTGTATGTGTTTATGTGGCAAAAAAAATTTTAAGATCAATTGTTATCAAATGTTAAGCACACATCATTATTAACTATAGTCAGCATGCTGTACTTTAAGTCTCTAGAACTTATAAATCTTAGAACTAAAAGTTTGTACCATTTGACCAACATCTCGCCTTCTTCACCCTTCAACAAGCAAAAAAATTAAAAATCAAGGTATTATACAATTTGGCAATTCTATGTCTGGGTATAAACCCACAGGAAATAAAATCACTATCTAGAAGAGACAGCACTCTCGTGTTCACTATGGCAGTGTTTACAATAGTTAAGACATGGAATCAAGTTGAGTGTCCATCAGTAGACTAGCTTTTTAAAAAAAAATAAGATAATTTCCCCTGATGATCTGATCTTCCAAGTTTTCCATGAAAATATAACACTCACAGTGCTGGGTCATAATGGCCCCACAGCAGATGGAGCCTGAGTCACAGGAACTCTGGAGGTGGATGGAGCACACGTTATGTTGACCTTGGCCCATGCTCAGCACTCTTTGTTCACTGCTGATACCTCCTTGTTCCCTGCAAGGACCGATGTGTGTGACACATATGCATTTCTTTCAAAGACCAAATGTCTTTATAACTATAGGAACATATTTAAATTAAGGAAAATATAGCCTTTTGAAGAAGGAAAATCTGCAAAGATTCTTTTCATTCGTGTTGTTGATCTGTTTGATTTAATGAAGAAGTAAGTAGTAAAGTAATACACACACATGCACACATATATATAGATACACATATATATTTATATACATATTATATATATATATATATATTCAGAAAGAAAGAAAGAATAAATACACAGAGGGTTAAATAAGAAACTCCTATTTATCTTTGTTCCAAATACCCCATCCCTGTACTTCTTAATTATAACTACTATTAGTAATTTCGTATATATCCTTCCAGTATATGTTTCTACATGCGTATGTAGTTTCACATGCATGCATGCGCTGTTTTCATAAATGGTTTCAAAATATACACATTACTCCATAAATTATTTTTTGATATAACAATAGATTCTTTATATAATTATATAAAATATTTATATATAATTATATATAGATCTGCCTCAAATTTTAGTAGCAGTATAATATTAAAGTTGTAAATTATTGATTTATTTAACCATCCTCTCATTGATACGTATTGACTTTTCAAACAATAATGTTCTGGCTCATATTGATACATATTTCTTAATGCACACTTGTCAACCTATTATATAGAATTTTAACTCAGGTTATTTTACTGGGTCAAAATTAGTGAACATTTTAGATTCTAACTCAAGTGGCTGAACTGAAGAACTCAATCCTCAATCATCAACCCCTTTTTTTTTTATTGAATCATAGCTGTGTACATTAGTTCAACCGTGGGGTACAGTGTGGGGGCTTCACATGCAATCTGAGATATTTTTATCAACCTGCTTGACATACCATTCATGATATTTTCTCGTTTACTATATGAAAACATTTTGATCCGTATTTAGAAGTTTTCTCCTGACCCTTCGAATATGTACCACACATGTGATCTCACCCTTTGCCCCATCTCCCCCCACCCTCACCCTCCCCTTCCCTCAATCATCAATCCTTAACAATTCTTTTCTCTAATGTTTAGGTGAAGTGCAGATCTGGTTAAATCTTGGTGAAGACTCTCTAAATATAATATGACCTTTTCATTTAATAAGAAGATTTATCTTGCTTCTGTTCTCTGTAATTGCAAATTTCAACTGTTCTGTGTCAAAAAATAAAGAACGGCTTCCAGTGCTCCCTTCTCCTCCCTGCCACTGTGTATCATTGGTGGTACAGCTGTCTCTGAAGAGTAGACATCTTTTACTTCTGAGAAAGACAACAACGGAGACAGAACTTACACTCCTTACAACAAATCAGATGCTTAGAGGAAAGTCAAGTGATAAAGAAGCAAGGCCCTGAGCCAAAATTCCTAAGAGGCAGGATGTATCTTGCAATGTGCTCCAGCTGCAGCGGAAATGTGAGAAGCCTCAAATGGTTGAAGGAAATAGTCTGGCAAATGAGAAACTTGTGTGTTGCAGGATGTGTTTCTACATTTTTTTCTAGCTCTTTGTTGTTATTTAATGCTGCACCTATCCATTTGCGTTTCTTTTTTTTTTTTGGCAGTTTTTGACCGGGGCTGGGTTTGAACCCACCACCACTGGCAATTGGGACTGGCGCCCTACTCCTTTGATCCACAGGCACTGCCCTCCATGCTTTTTACTAAGTTTTACTGTCTAAGATAAGAGAAAGGCTATGGTACATGGATACTGATTCCCCTTTACTGTTGATGCCGCACTTTTGCATCTTACCTATAACTTTCCCATGAAAATATCACTGAAGAGGCAATGAGTGGTAAAAATGGCTAAATTTTCCTCCAAAATGATTTTCACTAATATGTGTTTAGAAATTTATATAGTATTCCAATGACATAGATTTATTGTAAAATGTATCTTTATTCCGAGGGAAAGAATATCCTATTATTCCATAACAGTTTTGCCCAAAGGGCAAATATAAACAGAGATTAATGGATTCATCCTTTAAAAATCTATACAATGTAGGAAAGGACAAATAAGATTACTCTCATTAAAAATTCTATATTCCATAGAAAGAGCACTAGCATGCTGTGAGCTTAACTGAACATAATTTATGAGTGGGGAAATCTAGGATATTTGTAACAATAGCTTTTATTTGTGAAATATCTGCAATTCGCAAAGCACTTTTGAATATTCTAATTAGAGCAATTTCATGGTGATCAGCAACCAAGGGTGTTTTGCAGGATAGATGCTAAATTTGATTCACTGATATTACTTCAAGTTCCTATGTAAAAGGTCAGAGTATAAATTTATTCAGTAAGCAATTTTGAGATTAGGAAACTGAGAGGCTAAGTGTAATATTCAAGATCATACTAGTTATATTATTTAGTAATCAGACCAGGCCAACATTTCTGTAGACTTCAAGGGCACAGCTACTTAAGTCCTATTTGCTTTTATCTTCTTTCTCCCAAGAGAATATATACTCTTAGCTGTATTTTTAGTTTTCCCACTATGTCAAGAATGGCCATTATGACTTTCAGGCCACTATACACAATAAGAAATTTTTTTTCTTACCAAATGACTTCACTATATGTAACTGTCATTTGGCATTAGCTATGCTGTTTTGGCTCCAATGAAGAAATAGTAATTTCAAGTTGAAAAGGATAAAATAGACATGAAAATTTCAATAAAGCCTGATGAAAAGTGAAGAGAGAGAATGAAAGAATAGCCATCAACTTTTAATGAGTTCACACCTCTATGGGTAGAAAACATGGTATGGTGAAAGAGCATAGGCTCTTGTGTCCAACTTGGGTTTGAATTCTGAATTCTGCTTGCTGTATGAAATGTGGTCAAAATACTTCTTAGCTACCTTCAGCTTTGCCAACCTCAATGGTAAAGTGAAGATGATAAATCAACTATGTCATAGGGTGTTTTGGAAGATATAAAATGCTGTATGTAAGATAGTTGTATTTCATGGTTTCTTAATAAAGTATAGCAATGATCAATGAGGTATACGACCAACTTGCTAAATTTATTTACATGTCATATGATATCTAGAATATATTCCTAACTAATAGATTTTTTTACCAGATTTGGGGAGCAAGGAAGCAATGAGTACTAAGACTTCGCAAGTATTCACTGAAGTCAAGTCATGCTATACCAATCTCACCACCTTTATAGTATGATGCTGGATTGGAGGTCAGCAGCAAAACACAGTACACAGGCCAAATCTTGTCTGCAAATATATAATTGCTTTTATATGCCTAAGATGTAAAAAAAACAGAATGATTATATTTGTTTACAGGAAAATTATACAAAATTCAAATTCTAGTGTCCATAATCAAGTTTATTGAAACATAGCCCACACTTATTTACTATTATATAAGGCAGCTCTTGTATTACAATAGCAGGTGTTGGAACACAGATCGGATGACCTGCCAATCCTAAAATCTTCTAGCCCCTTACAGAAAAAGTTTCCAGACCCTGTACCAGAATATTAGGTTAGATAAACTTCCTAGATATATGTTGGTAGTTCTATGAAACTGACACAAGCATTTTCAAATACTTTGAAGGTTGCCCATTTTAGAGTAATTACTATTTATATTTCCTCTGAAAATTCACAGTGGATAGAATAATTGGGAAAAATAATCAGAGAGATTTCAGCTCAGTCTAAAGAAGAATTAAAAATAAAAATAGAGTTAGCTAAGTAGAGCTACCTTGCAAAGAAATATGCTCTTTACAAAGTGCTCAAGCAATAAATGAAAAACTCTCATTATTTTGGCAAAATATGTCTATAATTATTCAAGAAGGTATACTCTTAATCCCTTTAATTCCTTCTAACTTTCCATTCTTTAATTTCATCACTACATGTTTTCTTGTTCTAATCATAGACTTCCCACTTAGTTTCACTAAATTAACAAGTCAACTAGATGAAAAAATAATTCTGTCACCCTGGCATTCTGATTACCCATAAATTGATCATATTCACTGGTCATATAATTCAGGAGTTCCTGATTGCGGTATTCATTATGCTATGCAGGAGATAAGGTACAATGGAGACTAGGAAAATAACTTGAAGGATTGGTACACATTCAGCTGCAAGTAAGATAATAACAACTAATAATGGCTTCACTAAATGATGAAGTTATTTATCTATTTATTTATTTATTTTTGAGACAGAGTCACACTTGATCACCCTGGGTAGAGTGCCATGGTGTCTTGTGTCTTAGCTCATAGCAACCTCAGACTCTAGGGCTTAAGTTAGCCTCTTGTCTCTTCCTCCCAAGTAGCTGGGACTACAGGTGCCACAGGTGCCTGCCACAACACTCAGCTATTTTTAGATATGGAATCTCGTTCTTGCTCAGGCTGGTCTCAAACCTGTGAGCTTAGGCAAACCACCCACCTTGGCCTTCCAAGTGCAGGGATTACAGGTGTGAGCCACCACATCCAGCCTATTGATGAAGATACTTAATCATTTCACATCAAAAAGTCTAAATGTAGTTGAGAGAACATTAAGAGAGCAAAGTTGACATGATATGTAATGCTATATAAGTAATTATGTAATAATTAATAAATGTATAATAAGAAAAATTGGTATCTTGTACCCGTAATATACTATATCAAGAAGAGTTCATCATTTCTTGGTCATTTTGGCCAAAAATGGGTAATCTATCATAAGAAAACATTGAATAAACTCAAATTATGGGATATTCTGCTAAATAATTGACTAGCACTTTTCTAAAGTGTGAAGGTCGTAAAAGATAATAATGATTAGAGAATTATCACAGGCCAGATTCGGTGGCTCACACCTATAATGCCAGCACTTTGGAAACAGGCAGATTGCTTGAGCTCAGGAGTTTAAGACCAGCCTGAGCAAGAGTGAGCCCTCCCCCTCTAAAAATAACTGAGTGTTGTGGCAGGTTCCTGTAATCCCAGCTACTCCAGAGGCTGAGGCAAGAGGATTGCTTGAGCCCAGGAGTCTGAGGTTGCTGTGAGTGATAACGTCACAGCATTCAACTGAAAGAAAGGAAGGAAGGAAGGAAGGGAGGGAAGAAGGGAAAGAAAATATCACAGTAATAAAGAAACTAAGGAAACATAGCAACCAAATTCCATTTGGGAGCCTTCATTGAATCTTGGAACAGAGAAAACAAAGCTATTATCAGTAAAATCCAAATATGTATAATTTATTTAATCGTACTATATCAATGTCAGTTCATAGTTCTGATAATTGTGCAGTGGTTGTACAAGATGTTAACTTTAAAAGAAGCTGGGTGAAAGCTATACAGAAACTGTCTATTATTTATGTATCTTTTCTATAATTCTAAGATAATTTCAAAATAAGAAGTTAAGGAAAAATGAATGGAGGTGGTGGTTCAGATACAGTATAGTAACACAGGAACATTAGCAGGGGCCTAAGATTTTTTTTTTTTTTTTAGAGACAGAGTTTCACTTTGTCACCCTTGACAGAGTGCTGTGGTTTCACACTCACAGCAGCCTCCAGCTCTTGAGCTTAAGTGATTCTCTTGCCTCAGCCTCCCCAGTAGCTGGAACTACAGGTGCTTGCCACAATGCCTGGCTATTTTTGGTTGCAGTTTGGCTGGGGCCGAGTTTGAACCCGCCACCCTTGGTATACGAGGCTGGTGCCCCACTCGCTGAGCCACAGGTGCCGCCCAGGGGGACTTCAGATTTTTTACTGCTTTTCCATTACGCTATTCTTCCTTACTTCCTTTTTGTCTCTAGGCCCATCTACATACTGGATGGTCTCCAGTATACTTCAGATCTGCATATTTTTATCATGTTCTGTTCACCAGCTTTCTATGGATTCAGACAACTGCGCTTTCTGGTCTTAGGCTTCTAGCAGGACAAAGGGCCAAAAGAGTGTGAGGTTAGGAAGTTACTACCCTGGCTCTTTCCAGTTTAGGCTAAAGTTTGTAAGAGCCTGAGGTCCTAGTAACAGCCCCTATGGGGCACCCCTTTCTAAAGCCACAGTCAGAGCTCTCTACAAGTTCATGCAATAATTCCCTCTTCGTGCATGTTCAGAACCTGAGATGTCAACTATTCCTGCAGTTGCCTTTGACCCCACTCACATTTTACTCAGCTCTCAATGAGCACATTTGCATACACCATTTAATTCTTGCCGAAACTTTCCTCATTGTAATGAAATAGTCCATGTAGTGCCAAGCATCAGGTCTTTTCTCATACAATTAGAAAGTAAGTGAATAGTATTTATGGGGATGAAAAAAAAGTGCCTGATATACAGGAGTTCAATTTAGTTGTGCCGCTCATTGGCTTCATGTTTGGCACACAGTGAGTGTTCACCATCTCATTAATGGAGAGTCAATCCTGTCTGCCTCCAAATCTATCTAGAACTGCTGATCATTTCTCACACTCTGTACCTTCACAGTCCTACTTCTCCATCTCTCCTTTAAATAATTATGTTTGGTTCCCCCCTGAGAGAGAGAGAGATTCTCTCTCTTTCTGTCTCACATACACAGTGTTATCTTCACAATAGCTAGAGAAATATTTTAAAAGGCAATTCAGATCATGTGGCTTTTATGCTCAATCATTCAAAATTCACTCAGAGTAAATGCTAATCTGGGTCTTGACAATGGCCATAGGACCCTATGCAATCTGCCTCCTTCCACATCTTACCCCCTTTACCTAGTTGCTATTGTTACCAAGCAAGCAATGAGCTCACTGCCTGATGTGCGTCAAAGCCAATACTATGGCACCAGGTTTGATAGAGGAAATGCTTTATTGAGAGTTCACTGTCAAGGAGACAGGAGGCAATGCTTGAGTCTGTCTCCCGAGGCTGGGAGCTGGGGCAGGTTTTACAGGCAAGGAGTAAGGAGGCATGATCTGACTGGATTGTACCAAGAAGTAATGCCAGGGGCTTGATCTGATTGCATCATGGGTCATGCCAGGAGGTGCTTGCTTCTTAATTCTGTTCTTGTTCATTGGTCTTAACACTTAGGCTTCACCCATGGTTCATCTGAACATGTTCACTGTCCATAACTTGCAATCCGGTGGTCCGTAACAACTAAAAACCAACTCACCATTTTAGTACACAAAGTTGAACCAGATAGAGCTGGTTCTGTAGTTAAATTATCATCATCTTCTTTATACACTATCCAGCCACACTGGGCTCCTGCCTGTTGCTGAAATACATCAAGTATGTTTCCACCTTAGGCATTTTCCTATTTCCTCTTCCCTGAACTTTGTTGTCTTCCTGGTCTTTCCTATTTCCTCTGCTCCCTCACTTCCTTTGGGTCTTTGCTCAAATGTCACCTTATGCTACCATTGCAAATGAAATGCAATAAAACTCCCTCCCATCATTCCAACTACCAGAATTCTGCATTCTGATAATTTACTTTTTTCAAAGAGCTTATTTATGTATATGAGCTTTATGTATGTGTACATGCAAATGCTTAGACATATATGCTATTCATGTGTGTCCCTACATACATACATTCTACTTCTATCCTCAGAATATGTTATCCTTAATGTCACGGCCTTTGTTCAGTGTTGTATCCAAACTTCCTAGGAGAGTACCTAGTATATACATGGCACTTAATAATATTTGTGGAATAAAGAAATGTGCATTAATTAAATGCAAATCTTTATAAATATCTTTCAGAGGTTATTTTGCCCTTGGGATTTGGGGACACATCCTCATCTGAAAGAAGCAGAGAGAATTCGAACAAAATAACTACATTGCCTACTGAATAAGCTGTCGAGGAAAAAGGTACAGCTTATCAAAGTATCTTTCCACATTCCTCTCACACAGCCAGTTTGACAGGAGACTTCCTTAGATAGCGAGAGACAAGTTATAGGGATACAGTAAAAATAATTTTATTGCTAAGTAAACCAAAATATAAGCAGAAATTCTTGATGATACTCTTGATATACGAGAGGAAACTTTCCACAAACTTCAGACAGTGCTGACATGTCAGCTATAGCTCTCTACACTTGACTGAGGAACTATTAAAACAATTACTGGGTCAGTAATAAAGGCTTCTAAGATTATTTGTGAAACCACACATACAGCAAAAAAAAAAATTGCTTTAATAGGCATATTAGCCCACAGCATGTCCTGGATTTGGAAAGTTTCCAACTGTCTCCTGGCTCCATTCCTGTTTATTCTTCTTATTCCTGAGGACACTCCAAAACACAGGTAGAAAGTATATTTCCAATTTCACTAAAATCCCATCTATCTAGGACTGAACTAGAGGAAAACTATTCCTAGAATGTCTTTCATTCTAAGTATTCACATTCTGACCCTTGGGAAAAGGAAACAGAAAAAATGACAAATTGGAAGAAAAAGAAAAGTACAATCTCTCCCTTATACTCTTGGGAACCCAAGGACAAGATTCAATAATTTTTTTCCATCGTCTTTTAAATCTTTTATAGCAACAACCACCACCTGAATCTTGGACAGTTTCTAAGTTGGTAAAATTTTCCTTTCCATCCTTGACTAAGTTTATTCTGCATACTCCTCTCAAACCTGGGGCCTTTTCTCCATTCATGTCTAATATTCTGGTGTTCACCCTGCTCCTGTAGCCTATAGCTGTTCTAAACTTTCCAGGGGGACAGCTCCTCCCCCTCTCTCCTCCTGCAGGACTCCAACTGCTTCCAAATTACTTTCTCTCTCCTGGAGGCAGATGTCTGCCCCTTCTCTGCTATCTAGTATGTATAAAGAAAAACATACACTCATATTCTAATCAAAGTGCTTTATACAGATTATAAGTCACTATTAGACTGAATGAATCATAGACATATTTGCATTTTTAAAAAAGGTCCAACAAAAATGAATTAAGTGTTATGTAACCTCCCACCTTTGCGAAAAACAGTACCATTTTCTTTTATTTTGGCTTTCGCCCTAACAGAAATCAGATACACAATAACACAGAGACCAGTTAGGAGGGTTTTACTTCTTTTTTAATTTATTATTAAATGAGAAGCCAAGCAACAGCCATTATTATCAGATGCATTTCTCCCTGCCTTTCCTCCCCTGCCCACCTAAGGTGGAATTCTTTATAATTCCTAATCTATGCATATATAAAGATGAATATGCATCCCAACGGGATGACCATGATACTAACATGAAACCTGACAGAAAGTGGGGAAGAGGGACATTCTGACCCTATTAACACTTCCCACAGGGCATTCTGTCACAACTTCATTACTCACTTGGGATACTGTAGAGGAGTGTCTGCTGACTCATTTATGGAAACATGAAAAAATAGGCCAATGTGATTTCTAAACAAGGAAATTTTTAGCAGAGGACATACAGATAGATATTACATTTTCTCCCTAATTATAGAGACCCAAGCTATCTCAGAAGGGACACAAAAATTTTGCAGAATCTCACTTCATTAAAAGGCAATAGTCAAAGTCTGCTTCTAATTTGAAGACTCAGACCCTACTGGGTATTTTCTGTCGACTTGCTGAACAGGTAACAAGTACATGTTTGGTTAGAAAAGTCTCTTCTTTTTTTTTTTTAATATCAGTTTTTCTGCCAACATCCCTTTCCATTGAAAATAATTGAGTAAAAACACAAATCATGGTATTCTACCTACAGGGTCTTACTGTAATCAATCTAAACTTTTGCAAGAACTAATATTGCTTCAATTTCATTTCATCTATTTCTTAGACCACCGAAGAGATGTATTTCAGTACTTTAAATACTAGCTGTTTGAAGTATTAATATGATTGAAAGCAAATGATTAGTAATGCCAAAAAACTGTTGACTCTTTCTGATAATTGTTTATAAAAACTGAACTATGGAAAACACTTCATTTTCAGATAAGAATATTGCAAAATGTAAGAACCCAGTAGCTTTTCCCCAGGACATAATAAATGCAAGGGTGGCATTCTAAAGTCTTTCTAATAAGCATATTTCTTTACCTTTCAAAACTGATAAGTATTTGACATATGCTAATTCTTTTCTCATGTGACAAAATAGACTGTATTAATTGCCTGTTGCTATATACAAATTACCTCATAATTCAATGGCTTAAACTAGAATAAATATATTTTTTTCCCTCAGTTTTAAAGGGTAAAGAATTTGGAAGTAGATTAGATAAATAATTCCAGCTTGATGTTGCAATCAAGATATTGGCTGCATCTGAAGTCTTAACTGGCGTGGGAGATGTAATTCCAAGATGCCTCACTCATGCAGTTGGCAGGTGGAGGCGGATTATTAACAGGAGGCTTCAGTTCTTCAATGTGTGGACATCTCTACTGGACTGCGTGGGCCTCATACTCCTTACAGGATTGCTGTATTTGCTCTGAAGAAATTACCCAAGAAAGACCACGGCAAAAGTGACAATATGTTTGTAATGTACTGAATCTTTGTGTCCTCCTAAAACTCATGTGTTGAAATCCTAGCCCCCAATTTGAGTGTATTATTCGGAGGTGTGGACTTTCTTTGGAGATAACTCTTTAGAGCAGTGGTTCTCAACCTTCCTAATGCTGCAATGTATTTTCTTTTCTTCTTTTTATGCTGATAGATGTTTATTTCTTTTTTATTAAACCATAGCTGTGTACAGAAATCAAACTGGTTAACATAGCCTTCACCGCATTTTCTTAATTATTGTTTTAAGACATTTATACTCTACATTTAGTAGATTTAACATGTACCTTTATAAAATGCACCATAGGTGTGGTCTAACCAATTACCCTCCCTCCACCCCTCCCCTCTCCCTCCTCTTTTCCCTTGATTTGGGCCGCAGTTGGGTTATAGCTTTCACATGAAAGTGTGGGTGCTTACTAATTGGTTTCATGGTAGGGCTGAGTAGACTGGATACTTTTTCTTCCATTCTTAAGATACTTTGCTAAGAAGAATATGTTTCAGCTCCAACCATGTAAACATGAAAGAGGTAAAGTTCTGCACTGCTGGTAGGAACGCAATATATTTTCATTGTTAGAAAGGGATCGTGACCCATAGGTTGAGAACGGCTGCTTTAGAGTCATCATGAATGAGATTATAAAAGGGATCCCAGAGCGCTCTCCAACTCCTTTTTCGCCATGTGAGGATACAATAGGAAGAAAGCCAAGAAATGAGTCTCTGAACAGGTTCAACTGTTACAGTTTCAGTCTCATCTGAAAACATTTGACAAAATTTCAACTGGAATTAAAATAGTTTCTAAATGGCTAACATAAGTGCTTTTAAAATTATCTACAAATTAGATTCTAAATTGTTTTAGTATATTTTCAAAGGGGAGCAGTGAAAATATTAAGCATATATTTTTTAAGGCTGCATAGTATTCCATGGTGTACAAATACCACAATTTATTAATCCATTAATGAGTTGATGGGCACTTGGGTTTTTTTCCATGACTTAGCAATTACATATTGGCCTGCAATAAGCATTCTGGTACAAATATCTTTGTTATAATGTGATTTTTGGTCTTCTGGGGACCTGATGAAACTAAAAAGCTTCTGCTCAGCCAAGAACACAGTAAGTCAGGTATAGTTTTGAAACCTTCAAGAGAGGGATTTCTCCACTTGTCAGCCAGGACTTTATATATGTGGTATCATAATGAGTTGACTGACATTATTGTGTTAAGACATTATTGTGTTGACTATTTTAATTAAGAAATATGAGATAATGGCTCATATTAACTTTTGTTAGCCTTCACAGATAAAAGGTAGATTTTAAAGCCTAATAAATTATTAGTAGTTAGCTATTACTTAAAACAACATACATTTATTATCTCACATTTTCTTTGTTTTGCAGTTTCGCCAAGGCTGGGTTTGAACATGCCACCCTTGGTATATGGGGCCAGCACCCTACTTGCTGAGCCACAGGCTGTGCCCATTATCTCACATTTTCTGTGTCATGAGTCCAGGCAGAGCTTAGGTTGATTCCTCTGTTCAATGGTTTAATAAAGGTGCGTTCAGTCAATTAGCCAGGGCAGGTTCTCATCTGAGGCTTCACCAGGGAAGGATCTCCTTTGACGCTCATGTTGTTCTTGGTGGAATTTAGTCCCTTGGCAGGCTGCTGGACTGAGGGTTATAGTTTTTCCTGGATTTTGGGTAGAGGCCTCCCCGTGTTACTTGTCCTATGGACCTCCCTCTCCATAGGTTGACTTACAACAGGGCAAATGGTCTCTTCAAAGTCAGCAAGGAAAATAGTGTCTCTTAGGAAGACATCTGTTACAATCGTATTCACTTTTGCTGTTTTCCAGAGGTTGGAAGGGAGTAGCACGTCTGATCTCCAGGCAAGGGAAGGAGATTACCAAAGAGCAAAGCATGAGGTGGGGATCACGGGGCTACCCTGGAGTCTTTCCGCCACAGAGAGGTAAGCACAATTCTTATGATCCCTAGGTCAGTGGTTCTCAACCTTCCTAATGCTGCAGCCCTTTAATACAGTTCCTGTGGGTTGTAACCCACAGGTTGAGAACCGCTGCCCTAGGTTATGTGTTTCCTGACTACTTTCAAGCATTTAAGGATAAAATTATACCTGGAGTAAAACAAAAGTATATTGCAAACATATCTTTCTTGTCTGTGTCTCCCATGTTTTCTTTTCAATATATCAAAAGTTGTGTTTGCAAACTTCGTCTAAGTAATTATCCAAACCTACTTGACTCACAGAAAATACATCATTTTCCAAAGCAGTGAAAATTGTGCTGCTACAGGTTTGGAGATGTTATTATGAACAAAGAAAATAGAAGCTTAGGAAGAAAAATGTGTCTTAGTAACAGGATGTCTCATAGTTCAGTTCAACTTCTTAAAGCCTCTTTCTATTTTAATATTCTTTGAGATAACCCTTGATGAGGATTCTGTGTATGTGGTAACACAAACAGGCTTAAATTTGGAACAGTTTTAATACTGACTGGTAAGAAATTTCCAGAGGAAATCAAAGAGTTGTTCTTCCTGTTGCTTGTTCATCTTTTCTACTAAGCCTTATTGAGTGGAATGAGAGGGAAATAATAATTCCTAACCCATAGTGACATCAACAATGAAGGCTACTACGTGTTTTGATTCCACGCAGGTACTGTTATTCATAAAATTTGTCTCCAGCAACAATTGTGTCAAAGATAGCAAAGATTGCAGCACAGTTAGTCTTGAGTGATGCTTTCTTTTCCTCAGTTCATTGTTGAACATGTTCTTGCTTAGCCAAGACCCAGTTACAAGAGATAGTTTTCTTTCATTTCTTCCCCTTCTCTTCCCTCAGTTTTTCTTTAGATAGGTAGAAGGAGGCACTGCCAAGTATTTTGGCAATTATTAGAGTCAGAATTCAAAGTAAGTAAAAGGGTATAGTCTTACAATTTTGTTCACTTGTTTATTTAATTTCATATACACCAAAGAATTAAAGAACCTATCAACAGTGTGGCTAGCGTAAGTACACCAAGATCAATTAGATGTGTTTTTTTGTTTCTAAAAATATATCTATAAAACAATGCATCATATTGTTACTGCTATGAGACTAATAGTAAGTAATAAAAGAGCAATGGTAACATTACTAGCTACAAGTTCCAGGCATTATATGAAATTTTTACATAGATTATCTAATTTAAGATCAGTCTAAATTACATGACGATGTATTAGTTATATTAGTTTTAATATCATTAAAAAAAATCCAAACTTAGTGGCTTAAAACAACACACATTTATTATTTCACAGTTCTGTTGATCACAGGCTCCTCTCTGGAAGCTTTCCGAGACAAGGTGTGTTTTGCTAATTCAGACTGTTGGCAGAATTCAGTTCTATGTGATTGTAGGCCAGAGGCCCCTGGTTCTTTGTTCGTAGAGGCTGTTCACATTCCCTGACCTATGACCCTTCCTTCCTCTTTAAAGCAAGCTAAAGGGTTTGGAGTCCTTCTCAGGCTGCATCTGCCAAGTTCATCTGTTCTAGTTGCATCTGTTCAAGTTCATTCTTCTACTTTTAGGATCCCCTGTGCTTAGATTGGGCCCACCTTGATAATCCAGCATAATCTTCCCATCTCAGAGTCCTTCCCTTCCCCTTTTGCAATGTAAGGTAATCTGTTCACAGTAGAGTAGGGTGTGGGTATCTTTGGTCGCTGCTATTCTGCCTAATACATATATTATTATAGCCATTAAAAAGGTGAAGGAAGTCACTTCCAAAGCTGGAAAGTAAAAAGTATAAGATTGGAACCCACAGTACATAATCTGCCTCAAAGTGGTAATAAGATATCCATAATAAGTACAGCAGAGGCACAGCGGTGGGGCCCGCGTAGGCGGGGATACTTTACGTTTTTCAGATTTTAGTGGTCACAATTTCCTTGCAATGAAAGTACTAGAAACTGGGCGGAAGAACACTCTGCCTCCAGCTAAGGGCACAGGCTTATGCACGGGTGTAGAAATAAGTTGTTTCTGTTTATGTCCCCCAAGTCTGTCTTATTACTCATGGTCATGTACATGTGTGCAGTGACCTTTCCCTGTGTCCAGATTCATCCATACTTTGACATCAGGTTTAAGAATAACAGAAGTTATTTTATCTGACTTCTGCATACAGATGTATTGGAACACACTAGGAAACCAGGGTTTTTTCTGCCACCTATGGGCTTTTGGCCATGCTGCTCTTCCTTTTTCCTCTACTGTCCCCTAACCCCGGTTACATAGGCCGGATTCTATGGTTGTCAAGAATAGGTTATGTTCCTTTCAAAACTCCATATGCTACTTGCAGTTGCTACTATCATTACATGTTTTAATTACTAAACAAAAAACTGTGATTAAATATGAATTTAAAGTAGAGGAAGTTGGTGGTTCAGTTGAAACTAAAAGCTTTGACTCAATAAAGAAGAGCAGATTTAAAATAACTATCAAATTAGGTGGTAATGCAGTCACTATGAAAGACTATGAAAATGTTTGGACCAATTCTGTCTTCAGAATTAAACATGTTTTTAATTTTTCACTCAATTTGAAATAATGTAAATCGGGTATCCTAAAAAGATGCATGATGAGTGTGGTTAGGAAATCACAAAAAAAGGGAATCAGTGGACCCCGGTCACGGAAAGGTCCTGCTTCTCTTCCCAAACATCAGAGATTAAATATACATTCATCTATGAGTTTGAACTAAAAAACATTAGGTTGATATCACTATGATTCAGATTTTCATCACTTTTATTGTTATCGTATATAATTCACATATCATAAAAGTCACCCTTCAGGAGTAAACAATTCCGATCTTTTTAATATTTTTATAAAGTAGTCAACCATCCCTAGAATATCACCAGTGAAAGTTACACCTCATTCCCCTTCTCCATCTATCTGGGCGTTTCACATGGACCGAGTCACACAATATGTAGCCTTCTGCAGCTGGCTTCTCGCAGGTGGCGTGATGTTTTTAAGAATCAGTACCTCACTCCTTTTTGTGGCTAACTAATATTTTATTCAGAGATATAACATGTCTTCTTTATCCATTCACCACTAGTTAGACATTTGGAATTACTCATTTTGACTATTGTACATAATGCTGTTATTTTGTATCCTTCAAGCATACTGATGTCTGTTATTATCTCTACTTCCTTATGGATTTCTTAGGATTTCCTATACTCAAGATCATGTCCTCTGTAAACAGAGATGGTTTCATTCTTCCTTTCCCTTACAATTGCCTTTTGTTTCTTCTTCTTATCTCAATGTCCCATCTAGATCCTGTAGTATTAGGAGGAATGCTTTCAGTCAATCACCCCCGAGGTGGAAGTTAACATTGGCTTTGCATAGATGCCCTTTGTCAGGTTCTTTTGTATTGCTGATTGTTTTTTAATCATAAAAGAGTTTTTCTCAATTGATTTTTATACAATGTAATGACCCTGTACTCCTCAGATAATCCTGCTTGCTCACTCTGTATTGTCTGTTACATGTTGCTAAGATTTTTGCATCAATATTCATGAGGGAAATTGTTGTGTGGGATGTGTGTGAGTGTGTGTGAGAAAGACAGTGTGTGAGACATCTCTGTATGATTTTGTCAGGATAATACTGGCCTCATAAAACGAGTTGTGAAGTGTCTCTACTCTTTTATTTTTTGGAAGAGTTTGTGGGAAAGTGTTGTTGATTCTTCTTTAAACATTTGGAAGAATCCTCAGTGAAGCTGTGTGGTCCAAGCCTTTTTCTTGTAAGAAGCATTTCCTTACTAATTCAGTATCTTTTCCTGTTATAGGTTCATTCAAATTCTGTGTTTCTTCCTTAATTCTTTTTTTCAAACTTTGTTGGAATACAATTTTCACACTGTTTGCTTAAAATCCATTTTAATTCTATAAGGTCAGTAGAAATAGCCCCTCTTCTAGCCTGATTTTAGTAACTTGAGTCTTCTTTGTTCCTTAGGCTAGCTATAGGTTTTCAATTTGGTTCAATCTTTCTAAAGAATCAACTTTTAGTTTTATTGTTTTTCTTATTCTTTATCTATTTTTTTCTTTTATTTTTTCCCACTGTAAACTTTACTACTTCTTTTCTTCTTTTTGCTTCGGCTTTAATTTTCTTTTCTAGTTTCTCAAGGTACAAAATTAGGTTATTAATTTGAGCTTTGTGTCTCTCTCTCTCTCTCTCTCTCTCTGTTTAATTCTGTCACCCAGGCTGGAGGGCAGTGGCCCAATGAACTCCTGAGGTAAGTGAACCTCCCAGCTTAGTCTCCTAAGTAGCTAGGACTACAGGCGTGCACCACCACATCTGGCTAATTTTTCTTAATTTTATAGAGATGGGGTATTGCTATGTTACCCAGGATGGTGTCAAACTCCTGGACCCAAGCAATCTTCCCACCTGGGTCTCCAAAGTGCTGAGATTACAGATGTAAGCTAGCATACCTGGCCTAGATGTTCTGATTTTTAAAAATAGATATTTACAACTAGACATTTTCTGGTAAGGACTACTTTAGCCACCTCTCATATATTTTGATAGGTTGTATTTTTTTCATTCCTTTACAAGTATTTTCTAATTTGCCTGTGATTTCTTCTTGATCCATTGGTTGTTTAGTAGTGTGTTGTTAATTCCCACTTTTTTGTGTGAATTTTCCATGTTTTCTTATGTTATTGATTTCTATTAATAATTTAACTGTACTGTGGTTAGAGAAGACATTTTTTATACTTGAATGTTTTAAAATGGGTTGGGCCTTGTTTGAAGGACTACTGGAAGTCCTGTTCTGGAGCTGGTTCTCTCATTGAGTGGAGTATTTCATAGACACCTGTCAGTTCTAGTGGACTTGGAGTGTTGTCCAAAGGGTTCATTTCCTTCTTGATCTCCTACCCAGTTTCTATTCATTGTTTAAAGAGGGGTATTGATTTTTTAGCTATTATAGTTGAAGTACCTTTCCCTTCAAATCTGCAAACTGTTTCTTTATATATATTGTGTTCTGTTGTTTGATGAATATATATTTATAATTTTTTTCTTGATATTATAACCTTTTTGTCATTATGAAACAACCTTTGTGTCTAATGACACATTTTAGCTAAAGTCTATAGCGTTGGATATTAGTGGAACCACACCAATTCTCTTGCTGTTATTTGTATGTTGTCTGTGTTTTTTTTATCCTTTTACTTGTAACTTATTTGTGTCATTGAATTTAAAGTGTGCCTCTTATAGACAAATTATAGTTGACTCATGTTTTTTATTCATCCTTCCAATCTCTGCCTTTAATTGGAATGTTTTCTCCAACTATGTAATGTGATTACTGATAAGGTAGGATTTCCATCTGCTTCATTACTATTTATTTTATGTATGTCTCATATGGTGTTGAATTTTACTCTTGCGTTGCTGTATTCTATTGTATTCAATAGGTATTTCTAACATACCATTTTAATTCATTTGTCATGTATGTTAATATATATTTGAGGGTGTTTTTCTACTGTTTATTCTGGGGATTATAAGGAACATTTAACTTATAAAAACCTAATGGGCACTGATCCCAACCTACTAGTATCCAATATTCTATACTGTGTTGCTTTCAGGAAGCTCATTACCTATGTTTTCAATGTACTGCTTTATCATACAAATTATGACTTTATGTATTGTATGCCCACCAACCAGAGATTTTAGAAATACTTCTTTGTGCAGTTTTTAAAGTCTTTTATGAGAAAAAATATAGTTGCAAACAAAATACAACGTCTTTTCCAATTGCCTATAAAGTTACTTTTCCTGTGCTCTGAAGTTCGTCCTTTGGGTTTAAGTGACTCTCTAGCTTCTTTCTACCTCAGCCTGAAGGACTTCTTTTAGGATTTCTTGTAGAGAAGTTCTGCAGGTGATTTTTCTAGTTTATACTTGTCCATACAAAATAAATGACATATTTTAATTAACATATCTCTCCCTTCTTCTTTTCATTTTCCTTACCATCTGTCTACTGAACAACCCAGGACATGGGTAAGGTTTTCCACAGTGTGGAGTCTGATTTTTATGTACTAATGATGGGGTTCAACATGCTCGTCTTTCCTCCTCAATCCTCAATTAACTAATTTTTGCAAAATGATGGTATTTTAATTGCCAATTTTTTATTTTTAATTTCCTGGGATATTTTTTATGAAGAGACACTTTGCCTGGTCTGCCCTCTGACTACCCAGTGGTATTCCCTTTAGACAAGGCAGGATATGTGCTTGATTCTGTCCTCTGTAATTTTTCTTTCTTTAATTTCGAAATATTAATGGGGCATAGCTGCTTTTGATATATGGCATGAGTCAGGACTATAAATGTACCTATCACCTTAATCATGTGCATTGTACCTGTTAGGTGGGTACAGGTACAATGCACCCCCTTCTCCCCCCTCCCCTGCTTGATTTCCAGTGACTTTTCTTTTCCTCCATGTACTTGTTTGGCCACTGGTTAGTTCCAGTTTCTTAGAGAGTGCATTTTTCATTCTTGAGATGCCTTACTTAGGATAATGGTCTCCAGTTCCTTCCACATTGCCACAAAAGGCATTAATTCATCCTTTTATGGCTGAGTAGTATTTTATGGTATACACGTACCACACTTTGTTAATCTAGTGAGTCATAAACTGATGGGCACCTGGGTTGAAGCTACACCTTTGCAATTATGAATTATGCTGCAACAAATATTTGAGTGCTCGTGTCTTTTTTGATAAAATGACGTCTTTTCAATCCCACTAGTGGATCTGCTGAGTTGAATGGTAGATCTTTAGTTCTTTGAGAAATCTCTGTACTGTCATCTGCATTTCTGTGAATGTTTGGTTCTGGATCTAAGACTTCATTAGGCCCGTTCCATTCTCTTGGGAAGACTATAGGTGGTGCTGTGTCTTATATTAGGAACTATATAGACTAACCTCGTTGTCTTACCCTGGCTTATGCTAGCAATCATGATACTCAACGGCTACATTCACTAATTACTTTTTGCAAAATGACGGTATTTTATTTTATTTTATTTATTTTATTTTTTTTTGAGACAGAGCCTCAAGCTGTCACCCTGGATAGAGTGCCTTGGCATCACAGCTCACAACAACCTCCAATTCCTGGGCTCAAGC
>CAUYON010142951.1:0-18293 GCA_963573935.1 Arctocebus calabarensis | reverse complement strand
CAGAATGGGAGAAAATATTTGCAAGTTATGCCTCTGACAAAGGTTTAATAACCAGAATCCACAGAGGACTCAAACGTATTAGCAGGAAAAGAACAAGTGATCCCACCTCAGAGTGGGCAAAGGACTTGAAGAGAAACTTCTCTAAGGAAGATAGGCGCACAGCCTACAGACACATGAAAAATGCTCACCATCCTTAATCATCAAAGAAATGCAAATCAAAACTACTTTGAGAGACCACCTAACTACAGTAAGATTAGCCCACATGACAAAATCCCAAAACCAGAGATGTTGGTGTGGATGTGGAGAAAAGGGAACACTTCTACATTGCTGGTGGGAATGCACAATGATATGTTCCTTTTGGAAGGATGTTTGGAGAGTACTTAGAGATCTAAAAATAGACCTGCCTTTTGATCCTATAATTCCTTTACTAGGTATATACCCAGAAGACCAAAAATTATGTTATAACAAAGACATCTGTACCAGAATGTTTATTGCTGCCCAATTCATAATTGCTAAGTCCTGGAAGAAGTCCAAGTGCCCATCGACCCACGAATGGATTAATAAAGTGTGGTACATGTATGCCATGGAATACTGTGCAGCTTTAAAGAAAGATGGAGACTTTGCCTCTTTTACGTTTACATGTATGGAGTTGGAACATATTCTTCTTAGCAAAGTATCTCAAGAATGGAAGAAAAATATCCAATGTACTCAGCCCTACTATGAAGCTAATTTATAGGTTTCATATGAAGGCCATAACCCAACTATAGCACAAGAATATAGGGAAATGGGCAAGGGAGGGGAGGGGAGGGGTTAGGTTGGGGTGGAGGGAGGGTAATTGGTGGGGCCACACCTATGGTGCATCTTAGAAGGGTACAGGCAAAACTTACTAAATGTAGAATACAAATGTCTTCATATAGTAAGTAAGAAAATGCCATGAAGGCTATGTTAAACAGTTTGATGAAACATTTCAGATTATATATGAAACTAGCACATTGTACTCCTTGATTGCACTAATGTACGCAGCTATGATTTTATTAAAAAAATATTACTTTTAGAAACAGTAATTTTTGGCTGGGCATGCTGGCTCATGCCTGTAATCCCAGAATTCTGGGAGGCTGAGGTGGTGAATCACCTGAGCTCAGGAGTTCAAGACCAGGTTGAGCAAGAGCAAGACCCCATCTCCACTAAAAATAGAAAAACCAGCTGGGTATTGTGGTGGGCACCTGTAGTCCCATTACTCGGGAGTCTGAGGCAAGAGGGTCACCTGAGCCCAAGAGTTTGAGGTTGCTGTGAGTTATGATGCTAAGGCACTGTACCCCAGGACACAGAGTGAGACTCTGTCTCAAAATAAATAAATAAATAAATAAATAAATAAGGAAGAAAAAGAAAAGAAAAGAAAGAAAAAGAAAAAATGGAAATATATTTTTCTAAATGGGACTTGAGTTGTGTCACACAGAAAAATAAAATTTTAAATGAACTATGGGTTTTTCCAATCCAAGTCTAAGCAACAGATCAAAATAATTGGCAACTAGAAAGATCACCTTTTGGAATTATGTTCCTTCAGGACTGGAGTCTTTTTGTCTCTATTTGTTCACACCCAGTTCATACAGTTCCTAGTAGAGTCAGATTTCAATAAATGTTGGTGAATATTGTTTTCAAATGAAGAGAATGCTCTTGGTGTCTGTGTCTGTGCAAGTGTTTCAGATTGAACTAAATTATTTATCTGAGTTCAACCTTCCTTCTCTGCAAATCCCTTTCTTTACTGCTTATTTACATAGAGTGCAATTAAAGGTTGGCCAGTGACTGTTGCTGATGATGGAATATTGGTTGAATGCCCAGACCAGGGGGCGAGCTTCACACCCTGTCTTATTCTTATCACACTGTCTTTGGATGGGGAAATCAAGATTTGGCTTGGAGTTTTTGTATTTAGCTTGTCACTTTGTTTGTTATTTGCCTAGAGTCCTTTGTAGCTGATAAAAGAAGGCAGAGTCCTAAATGTGAGCTGCTTGAGGCAGGGCTTGTGTCTTATTCATCTTCATGCCCACCATTAACATTTAGCTTAGAAAGGGAAGGAAATGACTGCCATATGTTAAGTACCTACTAAGTCAGGCACTGTTCTTGGTCAGTTAAACTCATGATCTTATTAAATTAACACAACAGTCTCATGACATAAATTGTTCTGAATTTAGAGTTGAGAAAACTGAACACAAGGGATATGTCAAAATTACATAGCTGTGAGGGTCATCATTATACACTGAATTAGCATAGTGCCTAATACATAATAAATGTTTAATACATAACTGTTCTAAGAGCTGTTTTTCTCTGAATGTTCTTGCTCTTTTCAGTACTAAGTATTTCTCTTTAATAAATGTGTTTAATTGCCACAACAATGGTTTAAGACATTCTGACTTAAACCATTGTTTTCTATTGTGACTATACAATGGTTTTCATATTTGACTTATGTACATAGTAGACACTCATCTAATTATATTTGTATCTTTTTTTTTATAGACACACAAGTGGAGAAGATAAATAGTAACTTGGAACAAAAATGTAGACACTCCTAGGAGAGGCTGGATTAGGAATTTCTTTGACTTTGGAGTTCTCTTAAAATGAAGCATCCACATTTTAAGAGAATGGACAACTGAGAAATCATCTAAGAAAACTGAGAAGAATCTGCCAGAGTGATAGGAAGAGAACAAGAGAGAAAACATTGTTCTAGAAGATAAATTCCTGTTAGCCATGGAGAGAAAGGGAAAGGGAAGGAGGGGGAATGGAGAGGATGAGCTTTTTATTCAAAAAGGTGGTGGTAGTATAGGCATTTTAACAATGTTGATTCTGCTGATCCATGAGCATGATATATTTTTCCCTTGTTTATATCCTCTGTGATTTCCTACCTCAGTGACTTGTAATTCGCACTGTAGAGGCCTTTTACTTCTTTTGTTAAATATATTACTAGATATTTTATTGTCTTTATTGTTATTATAAAAGATATTGAGTCTTTGATGTGATTCTCAGCTTGACTATTTTTGGTGTATAGGAATGCTCTTGATTTGAGAGAATATTGAATGTGTAACCTGGGACTCTGCTGAATTTATTTATTAATTCCAGGAGTCTGTTGGCAGAAATCTTTGGGGTTTTCTAAATATGAGATCCTATCATCAACAAAGAATGATAGTTTGACCTCTTCTGTCCCCATTGGATACCCTTCATTTCCTTTTCTTGCCTGATTGCTCTGGCTAGGACTTCCAGCATTATGTTGAATGCAGTGGAGACAGAGGGTAACCTTGTCTATTTCCAGATGTAAGTGGGAATGTTTTAAATAGAAGTATGTTCCATCTATGCCTATTTTGTTAAGAGTTCTTATCATAAAAGTGTGCTGAATTTTGTCAAGTGCTTTCTCTGCTTCTACTGAGATGACTGAGATTTTGTATTTGCTTCTGTTTATTAGATGAATCCCATTTATAGATTTGCATATGTTGAACCATCCTTGCATCCCTAGGTTTGAAGCCTCTTGGTCATGGTGGATTATTATTTCTATGTGCTTCTGAACTAAGTTTGCTAGTAGAATTTTATTGATACTTTTTGCATCTATATTCATAAGGGATATTGGTGTGCAGTTTTCTTTTTTTGTCGTGTCCTTTCTTGGCTTTGATATCAAGGTGATACTGGTTTTGTAGAATGAATTGGGGAGGATTTCTTCCTTCTTGATATTCTGAAGTAATTTCTGCACTATAGGTACCAATTCCTTTTTTGTAGATCTGGTAAAATTCAGCTGTGAAACCATCTCGTCTAGGACTTTTTTTGTGGGAAAGTTTTTTATTGATGCCTCAATTTTGTTGATTTATATTGGTCTGTTTAGGAGTTCTATTTCTTCCTGATTAAGCCTAGGGAGGTTGTGTGTTTCCAAGTATTTGTTCATTTCCTCAACATTTTCCAGTTTATATGCACAGAGGTTTTTAGAGTATTCAAATAGGACATTTTGTATTTCTGTGGTATCAGTTATAATACCTCTTTTTTCATTTCTGATTGAGCTTAATATTAGAGTCCTTTCTTTTCTGTTTTTGGTTAATTTAGCAAGAGGGCTGTCAATTTCTTTTAATCTTTTATTTTCCTATTTTAAAATATGCCGGCCCCACATGCCAAGGGTGACAGGTTCAGGCCTGGCCCCAGTCAAACTGCAATGAAAAAGTGGGTGTGTGTTGTGGCGGGCGCCTGTAGTCCCAGCTGCCTGGGAGGCTGAGGCAGGAGAATCACTTAAGCCCAGGAGTTGGAGGTTGCTCTGAGCTGTGTGATGCCATGGCACTCTACTGAGGGCCATAGAGTGAGACTCTGTCTCTACCAAAAAAAAAAAAAAAAAAGGAGCTATAAATATTTTATTTACAAATTTTTCATACAGACTGAGTCAAAGTTATAAGTTTTCCCTTCACCCAGATAGTGTGCACTATACTCAATAGGTGTGAATTTACCCATCCTCTCCTCTTGCCTCTTTCTCCAGCTTGAAACACCACAAGAATGGAGAAACAAATACATGTACTCAATACTAAGTTGGAAGTAATCCATCAACATTTAAGTGCATATATAAAACTAAATTTATTTTAATTTTTTTTTTTATAGAGACAGAGTCTCACTTTATCGCCCTCAGTAGAGTGCTGTGGAGTCACAGCTCACAGCAACCTCCAGCTCTTGGGCTTAAGCGATTCTCTTGCCTCAGCCTCCTGAGTAACTGGGACTACAGGCGCTCACCACAACGCCCGGTTAATTTTTGATGCAGTTCGGCCGGGGCCGGGTTTGAACCCGCAGTCCTCGGTATATGGGGTTGGTGCCCTACTCACTGAGCCACAGGCACCACCCTGAAGTGTTGTAACTTCTAAACTAAATTTTGAAGTTCACAATAAAGGTACTGTGAAATATTGCTTCGTCGATATTTCTCTGAGGGGTTAAGGGATGAGACTTGTTGTTTTTCCATCTTGCTAATATCTCTTCAAATGAGCATTTTTCAGCGGTACTTTTCAGAAGTCAGTAATTCCTTATATGCCCGTAGCACAGTACATAAAGACATCCAAAATATCTATATTTGTTCACCCCAGTGTCTTTCTTTTCTCTTTTTCATAACATTGATATTTTTTTATTTCCCCCCCTTCAACTCGTTTTCTTTGATAGTATATATTTTCTTTGCCAGGCTTACTGCCCTGGGGCACATAAATGGACATTCAGATGAAGTGTACACAGATTGAGGTCCATACATGTCCCAAGAACAAGAGCTTCTTTTCCTGTGGAATTGGGAAATGGAATCCTCCCATTTCATAAGTTCACTCATCAAATGAAAATTCCCATTAGGAGTTCTATATTGTTTCTAGCAACCTACTTTATTAGAAGAAGACAATGCTATAATATTGTATTTAAATAAAAGACCATGCTATAATATTGTATTTAAATAAAAAGACAATGCTATAATATTTTATTTGAATAAAAAGACAATGCTATAAATTGTATTTGAATAATCAACTCAAATGTAAATACAAATTTATAGCATTGTCTTTTTCTAAAAAAGTAAGCTGCTAGACATAACCTTTTCTGAAGAACTAAATGGTATTGAAATTCAGCTAAAATAAGAGATGGTGACTTTTATTAAGTGTTTGAATAAGAACTATGCAATGCACAAACTTATTTTGAAACAAAAATCAAGCTTTAAATCATTAAAGAAATAAAAGGAGTCAGATCCCATAAAATACTCTGAAAGATAATGTATAGGCACTTAGTATAGCATGACATTTTTGCAATGATGCCTAATAACGTTTTTCTAGTTTCAACAATAATGTCTGGAACATACCTTTAAATCCAAAAGAGACAAAAAGTGATGCTATTATTTCATGAGCTATGTATTCCTTTCCCTCTTGGGAGGATCATCTTGTAAGACTAATACAAAATCACTCAAGAGGCTCAAGTACAATTAACTTCTTTCTCTCAGGTTGATGGAAACTATAATACAGAGAACCAGGCCTTCTTCTTTATAAATAGTTCCTCCCTCTGCAGTTGTGGCAGTTCCTTCTCAGGCTCCTAAAATGTTATAAAATAAGTGTAGCTTGCAGTAGAGAGTAGAGAGTATGAGAGAAAAACACTCACAGTTTTCCACATAGCATTAAAGGGACATTTGATAAATGGAGAGTTCACCATTCATCATCTGATATGTTCCGGTTCCAATAAGCAAAAGACTTGGTAGCTCAAAGACTTCTGGGTCAACTCTGGTGGCCATGACCCAATAAGGCTTTAGGGCCTTGCATGTATCTATGACAGAATAAAACCACTGCTACTCAAGAACCTGGCAATGTTGAATAAAATGTATAACATATTAAAAAATAATTTTATCTCATTAGTTTATATCAGTTAACCTTCAAAATGTATTCCTCTGTTGGAAACAAAATAAATGGTACTTGTTTATGAGTTTCTAATCATTATTACTAAGGAGCAATCATATTTTTTCAACAAAATATTCTAAAACTCTAATTGATTGTTGCACAAAATTAAAATGGACATAAATTTTAATTTATTATGACAGTAATCATCATTAGCAATTTGAGATGTGCAATGACTGATAAAAACTAGTTTTTCTGAAAATATTTATGTTGAGTTCAATCTTCTCTGTGCATTATTCAGAGTAAATGAGTGAATTAATGAGAATTTTGTCTGTAAGTATCCTAGTTTTCTGCCTAAGTTCAATTATTTGATAGTCATTTGCATTTAAATATCTCCTTTTCTTTATTTTTGAAAATATTATTAATTTGTTATTTTAGAGATTAAATTAAGGTTGTTGTTCATAGAATATAATCTTAATTTTTCACCATTTTACATTCATATTTGCATATTGAAATATATTACTTTTTGAGTAAACTTTTATGAACATGATTAATCTTTTAAATGCATATGAAGTATATAGAACTGTGATTTCTATATGCTCAATCTATGTTAAATAATACTTGCTAAAGGAATTTTTAAAATTAATTATAGAGAAGTATTAGAATGACCACAAATTTATCTTATTCTAGAACTCAATCAACTTAACAAATATACTTTACTTAATTGGATTTAATTTAAATATTAGGAAACATTGTGGTGTTTCCAGAAAAATACATACAAAATTCAGAAAATAATCAAATTTAAATACAACTGCTGAAGTAATCAGTAAAGATGTTAGAATTTTGTCTTCTAAAAATCTTTAGGAAGGATCAAGGAAGGCTGCCCACCTCTCAAAGAAGAATATCACTTTATTATAGGCTTTAGGGCAAAGGTGGAGTTATGTAAAACTGAAACAAAGCAGTATTTTGATAGTTGCAAAGCAAGATTGGACCCAGTGGAAAGGGATTATCATCAGACCTTGGCTGAGAAGTAGACTTATTATACAATAACAAAGTATAATAGTTGTAAAATATGGTATCCAGAAACCCTTAACTGTAGTTCTAAATGTGGCCTTGAAATTGATGGTGTTTCTCCTTGTTAAATTGATTCAGATTTTCTGTGTCAGACTAAGACATTTTACTCTCACTGATTTTAATTTTTTTTAATCAGTAAAATTTCTAACTATCTACAATGTTAAAATAACATAGTTATCAGTACTATGTATTTTTTGTCAACTAGCAAAAGCAGATTTTTCCACTTCACACAGAACATGAAGTTGAAAGTTATCCATGAATTATGGAGGGATTTAAATTGAACTCAGGAGACTTCAGTTGTGTTGCCAGCCTCATTTATGGTGACTTTCATAAGAGCTAGGTGTTATAATCTGGATATTTGTGATAAGAATTACCCTATGCCTCTAGAATTCACTATTTGATCATTTTTTTGACAAGTGACATTAATCAACTATAAAAATAAATGTATTTAATTTGTCTTGGAAAACCCAATTTAAAAGTAGAATAATATAATTGGTTAGTAGATTTGAATATGTATAAATATATTTTCAAATGTTTTATATGTAAACCTTTATTAATTTAATAATAATTCTAAAGCACAATGGCCATATATGTTTATAACAACGGCTACTAGAAAAGTATATTGATAGAAATTATCCAAAATAAACTTCCCTAGATTTTATTTAGAAATTCTCACTTTCTGTGCAAATTTATCTCAGATTAGAAATTTGGTTATCTTTGTTTTACATCTAATTTCTTAAAGTTTGTTATTTCAAAGTATAATAGTGACTCTTGGTGTTTTATGTGATATAATCAGGTAGATAGGACTATTTTAAAATGGCTACTAGATTTTGAGCAAAAGTCTTTAGTTTAGTAGCTATATCACTAGTTTACTCGCTATATCATACTTTAGTTTTCAGTAGCTATATCATAAACATAAAAGGAAATTAATTAAAAAATGTGGCTCTGTGATACGCTCATGATATTTGTTTTGAAAACTTAAGCTACTATGCATATACTAATGCTGACTCATATAATTTAAAGCCTAGGTAAAATGTGAATTTCTAAAGCTGAGTCAGCAGTTTGGTGCCAGCATAAAATAGCCCAGGTGGTAGGTCTTTATTAATGCTTACTCTGCGTTCCTGGGCCAGCAGGTGATGAGAGTGCTGCAGAAGCTTTGTTTTCCATTTTACAGTTGGTGAGATATAAACAAGAATTGTTTTTCATCATTTGGTAGCAGCTGCTCTGTCAATTTAGAAACTTGGGAAAGAGGCTTACCATGTTACAACTCAAGAAACCTGTTCCAATGTATCAAAGTGTGGTAAAATGCATATTTCAGCATGTTATATTTAATAAGATTAAATAAATTAAATTTTCTGGGTTGCATCTTATGGAATAAAGTTTAAGTACTAAACAAAACTATGGAGAGTTCTGCCTCGTTGACCTTCAATAGTCCAACTTTGCTCCGCAACCTTACCACCGGCAATTTGTTTTTGGAATCACCATTTCAAAAATTCTAAAATTATAATTGTAGAAATTTATTTTCTATTTCTAATTGACATATAAAATAATAATGTTTTAGATTATTTAGATGCTTTAGATTCGATATAATACAGTAAAAAGTGAATCTGTGACTTTGCAATAAATATTCTATAAATAATCTTTATTTTAACTTACATTAAACCCCATAAAAAAACCTTTGGGGATTTAGTGACTATTAGTTCTCACATTTAATATTTGAGTAAAAAAATACTATACAGATTAAATAATCTGATAACCCTTATAGTTAGAGTATAGCTTCTGTAGACATGAAAATAAATCATCTGACATTAAATTCAGTGCTATAGGAGGAGACAAAATCTATTCCTATTTTTTTTATAACAGTAGTAGTTATGGAGTTAAACGGACATGGCAAAGTGTTCGTGTTGTTATATTAAGGAAGAGAAGGCCCACTCTTATGCAAGGAGTAAAATGAAAATAATTGACACATCAGTTACTCAGATCATAATGGGAAAATGTGAGCATCAGAATCTCTGCTTTAGAAAGAATTCTTCAAATAGTACAAGCTAAATTAATACAGAATGTGCATGTACACACTCACACACACAATCCCTTAAATGAAAAATAAGAATTAGAGAATACAACAGAAAAAATGCGATTTGAATAAGTCTGCAGAGCTAGAGATTGAATAAGGAGACACAGAGAAGTAGAAATACAAGGGACTTGAATCCTAGTGATAGTCAAGGTTGTATCTATTATGGAGAGAGGGGAGGGAGGGAGGAAGGAAGGGAGGCAGAAAGAGAGAGAGAGAGAGATCGATCTTGATTAGGTTATGCCTAACCCACTTACATTTTAACACTGGTAGTAGAGTGTGGAGATAGAAAAGATACTGTATCAGCGTGACTAAGTTTTGGTCACTGCCTCTCATCCAGTTTCTTGGGCACCACTGCCCCTCTACTCTCTGTGGTCTTATCAAATGTTCAATCATTAGTTAGGGAAAAGATTACGATCTTAAATGTCATAGTGCCTTTGTCTGAACTTCACTTTCTAGAATGTTCAACTCTTCTCCCTCTGTCTCTTCTTTATCCCATTTAAACTATTAAGCATAATTTTTGTGTTTAAGTTTTTTTTATTAAATCATAGCTGTGTACATTAATGTACTCATGGGGTACAATGTGCTGGTTTTATATATAATTTGAAATATTTTCAACAAACTGGTTAACATAGCCTTCACAGCATTTTCTTAGTTATTGTGTTATGAAATTTCTATTCTACACTTAATCAATTTCACATGTACCCTTTTAGATGTGGCCCCAACAATTACCCTCCCTCCGCCTCCCCCATCCTCACTCCTTCAGCTCCCCAACCAAGAGTCAGGACATTATCATGGATACTATTCCTGATATTCTCCCTGGTACCATACAGTGATATGGCACCAAGGACAAGTTCAATTCTGGCATACAATTGTCCTTTAGTATTTTCAGGGATTTTGTTCATATATACCCACATTTTGCCCCTACTGGATATCAAAATCTACAGCAGCACAAGCCCCAATTTTAAAAAATATATAGTGTAGTATTTGCATAAAACTTATAGGCATACACCTGTATACATTATCTCTGGGTTACTTATATACCTATACATACATATAATGTAAAAAATAATATATAAATAGTTTTATACTATATTGTTTTTATTTGTAATTTTTTTTGTTCTATGGATTTCATTCATTTATTTTTTAAAATACAATTGAGCCTTAAGAAACACGAGGAGTAGAGGTGCCAACCCCTAACAGTTGAAAGTCCATCTATAACTTATAATTACTCAAAATTTTAACTTCTAAGAGACTACTGCTGACAAGATGTCTTACCCACAACATGAAGAGTAGATTAATAATATTTTATAAGTTATGTAAAACATACTAGGTACTGTATTCTTGCAATAAAGCAATCTAGAGAAAAAAATGCTGTTAAGAAAATCATAGTGAAGAGAAAACATATTTACTATGTATTAAATGGAAGAAGATTATCATAAACACTTTATCCTCATCACCATCGCTCTGGGTTGACAAGGAAGAAGAGAAAGAGGAAGGGCTGGTTTTGTTACCTCCGGGATGGCAGAACATTCTCTGTGCTGTTCATTCCCACACTGTTCAAGCGTGAATTGTATTTTCTATCTGTAGTTGGTTAAATCCAGTACGGAAGACCCAATGAGACACTGAAACAGATGAACAATGGTTATTAAACTTAAGCTTCGGGTTTCTTTACTTTATGGCATTCTTTCTAATTCCCTTCCACTTAGGTGTCATTGGTACTTGTACTTTGTATTTTTTTTTCTTAAAAGGAACATCAGATTATAATAGTCTCAAACATTATGACAACTAGATCTATTCTTGGTTTCAAAGAACCATTGTTTCTCTTCATACTGTATCTTTAATGTTATTATTGAATAGCTGTTTACCAAAAAGAATACAGATTCTGTCTCTCAAGAGTAAGTATTTTATCTTAAGGGCCTGAAAAATATCTGCCTTAATAGGAGTGTCAGGTAAACGTTTGTTGGATGAATGAGCATGACTTTAGATAATGATCTTTTTTCTCTTCATACACAATTTTCCGTTTAGTCAAAAGTATCACAGGCACAGATACATAGCATTTCTCTTAATATATTTTCTGTAGACTTGGAGATAGAAACACTTATGATGGTTCGGCATAACATTACATTAGAGATAACATTTGTTGTGAAGTCAGGATTACTCGGAGATACCTGTATTTGTAAGCCCTTTACAGCAAGTAAGATGTATTTCTCCAGAGATTTCTTTCTTAATGGGATTTCAAGCAGCTTCTGAAAGTAGCTAAAGTAAATTGTTTCTAAAAACATGTGTGTCATATCACATTAAATGTGGTTATGTGTCAATATCCACCCTGTGCTATAATATGCAACCTTATCATATAATGAAATTAACTCTGGATTAAAAAGAGAAATATTTTCCTTATCTTCCTTCCAGCCTACTTTCCCTTCTATTCTTAAAAATATGAGCTTTATAAATGACATGTGAATAGAAAAATCTATTATGAGCATCCACTGTTCTTCCTGCTCTAACATAATTTGGTTCTGCATTAATAACGCTCATTCACAATCTCTCATAAGCTCAGTTTAAAATGCTTCTGTTCTCCACTAGGCTTGCTTATTTTATGAAGGAATGTTGGGTTTTGGTGGTCTGAATTTTCTGGGTTTCATTTCATGGGATTAAGACTCAGTACTGAACAAAACTATAGAGAGTTCTGCCAGGTTTACCTTCAATATTCCTTTTCTGGTCCTCTACCTAACTACCATCAATTTCCTTGTGGAATCGCCACTTCAAAAGCAGATGCCTCTCCAGAGTTGACAAACCCAGAACCTAGTATAGAGGACAGACATACCAATGTACAATCACAATTCAGTGTAATCAGTTTTATATGAGACTTAAAAATTATAACTGGATTTGTGATGGAAAAGAGGAATGAAAATTTAACTAAGGCAGTCAGGAAATATTTGATAGAGAAGAAACAATATTTCAAACGGTTTGAAAGATGAAAATCCTGGTGTTAGAGAAATGGATGTAAGGACATGTTGACAGAAGAATCATCAGGCCCATCTCAGAAATGATAAGAAGTTTAAAATAACCAAAGGAAACTACAAACCTGGAAATTAAGGAGTTAGTGGGTATAAAGGACCTTTTAAGACCTGTTAAGAAACTTGGTTATTACACACAGGAAGACTGAAGTTAAGCAGGAAAAAAATATTTGAAAAGATGTTTTACTTATTTATTCAATAATTTATTACATTTTTACAAAGCAACATATGACAGTTACGTAGGGAAAATACTTAAGTGATGGGCACTAGGTTGTGATATTGCCATTAGGAAATGAGAAGGCCTGAATTAACACTGAGTGTAGAAGAATGCAAAGGAGAATCAAAGTGCAGGTATTTCCAATGGTGTGCTGATAAATGTTTAAAGAACTAGCTTGACCCAAAGAGACAAACTATACTTGCTAAGTTCTGTGGTATGTGAATGCCCCCACTATGGCCAGTTTCAAGCTGCTAATGTTTCATCCCTGAATCCAGAATGCAGAAGAAATGTTCATAGTAAGCTCTCCTGAGCTCTCCAGCCAGCTCCAGCATACACTGGTATTTCTCAGTCACAATTAATAAATTGTTGAGTTGGTTGAAACGAAGATAGAAAAAAATGTATATAAATCCAAAGTTTCTAGCTTGAGAAAAAAAATTAGTATATTATGGCTTGTGGTTTATTCTCATATAGCTTTGCAGTTTTCTATATAATAATAATGCTTAATAAAAGAAACTTTTCAAGTAAATATACACATTTGGACTGATATTCTTAAGAAAGAGTACCTTAACTTAGAAGTTCATAAGTAATAACACTAGGGACTTCAGTAAAGGACTTCGGCTGAAGTGATGTTTGGTACTGACGGTAAGACAAATTAAGTATAACTCAGGATTTAATTTAGAACAGTAATTCCCAAACCAGCTCATCTCTAGTTATCAAGAATGTTAATAAAGGTTAAAAATAAACCTTTTCCCCTTACTTCAGGACTTTTCAAAGATTTTAATTTGCTAATTTACTTTGTGAAACTGAATCAGATCAAGACCATGCAAATTTTTCCAAATGTAATTGAATAAGGATTTATATATTGACTATGCATTCTAATGAAGATCTTCGCAGACCATATTATACTTAAATCAATATCTTCTTTTTGAAGATATGCACATTTCACAAAGGTAACCAGGTGAGATACGTAGAAACTGACTCAACGAAGCATTGCATCAAACACTATACCCATGACGATTGAATAGTACCTGGTCTGATGGAATAATGTATGCATATAAGGCTTGTGCATCAGACATTTTCCCCCCAAAAGGGGCATTTTTTTCCAGATGGAAAATAATAACAGCAAAGAAATAATTATAGTTATCAGAACAAGCTTAGGGATTTATTACGTTTTCTTTTAATCATTCCACATCCCTATGTTACAAATATTACATTACTGTCTCTATTATTTGTATAAACAAATCAATAGTTGGTATATAACTTAATTTATGTCAGAATTGTCAATATTAATGTTCTTACTATTTTATCAAAACCATTACTCTATTTTAATTTTCACTGTATGGAAATCCATACATCCAGGAATACATATTCTTAACAGGGAAAGCTGTAAGTTTTCTCAATAAATGACTAAATGTCCTAACATAATTTCAGACCAAGTAAATTTTTTTTTCTTTTTTTATTTGCCTAGTTAGTTCTTCCTCTTGCCAATGCTGGTTATTTCAACCATGCTGTGGATTCCATTGTTTCCACTTACAAACTATTTTGTTGACTGCTGTGACTTCCCTGTTTTCTTTTAGTCCTGTCCTTTATATAATCCCACTCTTTGGCACCACTAGATGTGTATTGCTTTTTTTCTTATTTCTCCAAACTCTCTGAGGAAAAGATACTTTGCAGGTATTGAAAAGCATGGAACTCCACGCACACCAAACACGAGCAATTGTGTGAACACAAAGGAAGTTCTTTTGTCTTAAATAAAGATACGTGAATTCAACTATGTCGAAAAATAGGAATATCTCTTGGATATATTTATCACAGATAACATTATAAGATTGTTCTGACTTAAAACAAAAATGAAGTTTAGAAAGACCTTCCTTTGAATAGTAATGCTCTAAAGCCAACTCAAATTTCAGAAATTTTTTTACGTGTATGTGAACAGCACAGTGTACAAAGTCTGATACCTACAAATTCACATCTTCACACCCATTACTCAGATACTTAATGACAAATTCTATCATGAAATGTAGAATACCTTTCTTAATAACAAGCCACCATAAGATTAAGTAAATTCAATCAAATTTGATTAATTCACCAAAGAAAGACAACAGTTAGACTGAGATGATTTTTTTTATCAAGAATTTTTCACAAAATTGAAAAGAACGCAAATAGAGCAAACATGCTACTTTATTATTTTCTTGTATAGTTTCTGCTCTTCAAAGATATGGAGTGACGCTGCTCTTTTTTTTCCAGAATATTGAGAGGGTACAAACACTTTTAGCTTCTATGGATCACCTTTGTAAAGCTTGAGTCCTGACTAAAGGTGTTCCCATCATCCACATAGGGCTCACAGTACCCTTTAGGAAGGTTTATGTCTCTCCTATCTTGCCTTCTCCCCTTTGGTTGATTTCCACTACATTTTACTTCCAACACTGGCACATACTAGGGTCTCTAGAAAAGCTCGCTTCCTGAAATAATGATCGTGTAGTCAAAATGAACATTTCTCAGACATCTATAAGAGAATGGTCAAAAGCATGCAAAGGATGTAGACCCTCAAGTGAGAGAAAATAGTTAATCCCATGGATTCTAAGAGATATTTTAAGTGGCATCAATAGGCACCAATAATTTGATATTTTTAACTATATTGATAAATTTCTGCCAGTGGCAGGTTCATCAGCTGTGCCAAAGTGATAGAACGAAATTTAGAGTTGAATTTTAAGAACTATGCCATTGTTTAAGAGAATCTCCATTTTAAATAAGTAACCCATTTAAAGGATACAAACTTTCAGTTATAAGATGAATAAGTTTTGGGGATCTAATGTCCAGCGTGATGAATACAGTTAAATATTGCATTATTTACTTGACATTTGCCAAGAGAGTAGACCTCCCCATTCTCCCCACAAAACAAAAAGGTAACTCTGTAAGGTGGAGTTTTAACCAACTTGTTCATGCAACTCATTTTACAATGCATGCATATATCATGTCATCACATTGTACCACTTAAATATGTATAACTGATTTTTCAAGTATACCACCATAAATCTGAAAAAAAAATAAGCAGCCTTTAAATGATGATTTTATGCTATTATTTTTAGAAAAAATTCACCTAAAATTGCATAAGATTGCCTTTTCAGGAAGTATCTAGCTTTTGTTGACCAGAAAATTGCCTAGGATCTGTAAACTGCAGGCTATATGAAAAGAAAGTTAAAAGGAAAATATGGGCAGCATGGGCAAGATGTTATGCTGATAGTTCTGAATTAACTGTGTGTTATGATACAACATTGTTACTGTATTATTTTAGTGCTGTTCAACATACATATTTGATCATGAAACATACAATAAATCACAACCTGAGTTGGTTATGTATAGGTACATAACGACAGGATTAATCAGAAAATGATTTTTAGAAAAACAATCTGTTCATTTTATTAAAATAATGTAATACAATCTTTGCAACATGAAGATTCCATGCCTGCAATCGTATTGACTATTTTTGTTTTGTTAGTGTTTGCTACATATTTCCAGTCATGAAGCACACAGGCTATCTTACCTCATCTGTTCTCTGACACGTATCTATGCAGAAGTATGTGGATAAAATGTGCAGGTGCCAATCCAGGCTTCCAGGAAACTTCTTCAAGAACCATTCAAGACTGTCATTATTCAATACTACAAAACACATATTGTCGTCGAGTGCCTTTAAAAATAGGTTTTCACAATAGAAATTTGACTTTTAAATCATTATGTGCCTAATAACAATAGAATGATTCATTCTGTTGTACCAATAACATATTCATAACTTTCTGTATAGACATTGCAGAAATAAAAACCAAAATTGCCCTTCACCCATTTTGGGCAGGTGTCTGCAGCCCTTGAAATGACATTTTGCCTGAAGACATTACCGCAGGAGACAACAAAGACACACAAATCTATCTACTTTCTCTGTGCACAGGGAAAAAGCCTTCTAGGCAGAGTTTTCTGTTCAGCACATTCATTACCTTTTAATTGCTTCTAAATTGCATTGTGACCTGTCGCATCAATAGCCAAATCTGTCTAACTGAAGCTAGCACAGTTTGCACATGTGTCCTGTGAAAGGCTTTTTCATCAGTTTGTGTGTGTGTGTGTGTGTGTATAAGTATGTGTTCATTTGCCATGCTTGTGTAGCTGCACCTGTGATAAAACCAGGTAAAAAATACAGTTAATCTTAAAAGTTACCCTTGATTTAAAAAAAATAGTTTTAAAAAAGGTCAAATACACTGCTGGGAAGACCACTAAAAATAAAAAGCAGGCAAAGTTCATCCAAACAGGCATTATGTTGTACATGGTTAAATAAAAAGCATGGTAATACTTAAAAATTTGTAACTGTTAAATAAAATTATTTACAATATCAGAAAAGAACATGAAAAGTGACTGTGAAATTAGGCATTATGTTTAAGACTCTCTAAGTTACAGAGAAGAATTCACTAGGAGATAAGTTTGAACATCTTAGTCTGGGCAAGAGTAAGCACAATGCCATAAAAGAACAAACTACTGCACCAGCCACTGTGAGCAATAAGGTATAGAAATTGTGGCTCCCCTAGAAGATTTACTCAAAGCTATTTTTGCAATCACTCATAGACTACAAATAGATCATCCTGCCTTCAAAATACTGCAATCAGAAACCTCATGTTTTCAGGCCTCCAAATAAAAATGCTATAATTCAAAAATTAAAGTGGAGCTTTCCATGTCTACCAATTTGCATTTCCTTCCTATAGATATTTTGATAGTTCAATAAAACAAAATAAAAATGTAGCCAGATAAGAAATTAAATTATTGTCATCTTTTAGTTCTTAAGGTGGCCTCTTACTGCTAGTTAAACTCTTTTTTCAGAAAACATGTTGAGAATAGTGGGAAATATAACTCCTAAATGAAAAATAAAATCCCATTTAGGCAGGTCTTGAAGAAACAACCTCCCAGGAGTATTGTGGCGCCTGCAGAAAGGCCATCGTCAGTAGCAATCAACAATGTTATTGGCACCCTGCATAGAAAGTTAGATGCAATAAGGGACTCTTTCAATCCTTGATGTATGTAATGATCTAGGAGGGATTACAGAAGGAAAGAAGGATGAATAATAAACAGAGAACATTTGATTAGAAATGAAGCACCAGCGCAAGGACCTACAAGTAGCAGTCAAAGAAGTGGGAAGATAATAAAGAGAGAATGGGATTCTGAAAGTCAGGTGAGGAGAATACTTAGGTGACTCAGGCCTGTAGCCCTGACACCCTAGAAGGCTAAGGCAGGTGGATCACTTAAGCTCAGGAGCTGAAGACCAGCCTGAGAAATAGTGGGATCCCATCTTTATTAAAAATAGAGGAGACTAAGGAATATAGCAATGTCTCAGGCTACAAAATCAACACTCATAAATCTGTTTCCTTTATATATACCAATAATAGTCAACCTGAAAAAACAGTCAAGGATTCTATCCCTTTCACAGTAGTACCAAAGAAGATGAAATATTTGGGAGTTTATCTTACAAAGGATGTGAAAGATCTGTATAAAGAGAACTATGAAACTCTAAGAAAAGA
>CAUYON010142950.1:0-40210 GCA_963573935.1 Arctocebus calabarensis | reverse complement strand
CACTGGCGGGGTGGTGCCTGTGGCTCAGTGAGTAAGGCGCTGGCCCCATATACCGAAGGTGGCAGGTTCAAAACCGGCCCCAGCCAAACTGCAACAAAAAACAGCCGGGTGGTGTGGCGGGCACCTGTAGTCCCAGCTACTTGGGGAGCTGAGGCAAGAGAATCGCCTAAGCCCAAGAGCTGGAGGTTGCTGTGAGCTGTGACACTACAGCACTCTACCAAGGGTGACAAAGTGAGACTCTGTCTCTAAAAAAAAAAAGACCACACTGCCAAACCAGTTGACTTTACAGCAGAGTCCCTTTTATTGAGGAGCCATTTGGCAACTGCCTCAGTATCCCAACATGGGTTTCTGAGAGCAGCCCCAAGTGTCTAAGGAGTTGGGTTTTCAAGGCTTGGCCTGCATTCTGGCTGGCACACAGGCTTCCAGGTGCCTTTGGGGAGGACGGGGTAGCAAGCAAGCATTGTACAGAAGCAGAATTTTGTTAGCCATACGGCATACATTTTTGTTTTCAGTACTTTCCCTCCATGCATCTTAGTTTCATTAACTTTTCTGCCTGGTATTGTTTAAAGATCAGTCTGGGGACAGTGGATACTTCCTGGTTTGTTTCCCAGGGAGTTAGCCAAGCAAGAAACTGGGAATGAACCAGAAGCAAGAAATCAATTAATACTTTCTCATTTACCTTGGGAGTGAACTACACTTACTTCATTTCATTTGAAAGCTTGCAGTCTGGAAATTTGCCAGGAGTTAACTGGTATTTTTTCATTATAGTCTAGGCTTTGATACCTTTCTGTTTTAGCTTATCATGGCTATATATATTTTTTGTTGTTATTGTAGTTGTCTTTGTTGTTTAGAAGGCTGGGGCCAGATTCGAACCTGCCAGTTCCGGTGTCTGTGGCTGGCACCCTAATCACTGAGCTACCAGCACCAAGCCCTAAGAGCCACGATTTAAAAAAAAAAAAAAGGCACGCAACAAACTGCGTAAAAAGGATGGTGTGATGGACCCAGCCTGCAGGGGCTCATACGAGCTGTTTGTTACACTTTCAGGAATTTTGCAAATTGGCTGTCAAACACAGCCATTTTTAAAAGCGAAATTATATTAACTTAGAATTAAATAAAGTATATTGCAAACACTGCGTAAATTCTCAAAACTCATCACTTCCTAATTAACTACATTGTAGTCTCATTCATGCTTTTTAGATTATTTAAATTTATTGTGTTTATATTGTGGAGCTGTCATATAATTACAATTATATAATATTATATAATTGTGCGCTGCAGCACGTTTCTTCCCAACTCCACACTTAGTGACTTCATGTTGATAGCTTGAAATTGGCCGTGGTGGTGTTATTTCACCATGGAAATTGGCAAATGCTCTAAACTAGGACTTATTTTCCCCAGAGAGCCATCGTTAAACATTTACCAATATACCACTGGAGAAAAGTGTTTGCGATTCACCTTGCAGAGAAAAAGCTAATCTTTTCCTTTTCTTTTCTTTTTTTGGTAGAGACAGAGGCTCACTTTATTGCCCTCGGTAGAATGCCGTGGCGTCACGCAGCTCACAGCAACCTCCAGCTCCTGGGCTTAGGTGATTCTCTTGCCTCAGCCTCCCGAGTAGCTGGGACTATAGGCACCTGCCACAACGCCCAGCTACTTTTCTGTTTTGCAGTTTGGCCGAGGCCTGGTTTGAACCTGCCGCCTTCGGTAAATGGGGCCAGCACCCTACTCAATGAGCCACAGGCACAGCCCAGCTAATCTTTTTCTATGTAATGTGCTCCTACAAGCCATGTATCAAGAGACTACTAACCTGATAGAAAAGTAAGAAAAGTATGAACAAGCCATTCATACAAAGAGTTGCTGCTTTGTCTCCTAAGAGAAATGAAAAGTAAAACCACACTGAGATATTTTATTAGCAAAACTTCAAGTTTGCTAAAACTACTGGCAAAGTTGAGCTGTGGGGAAGCAGGAATTCATTTTTTTTTTTTGAGATATAGTCTTGCTCTATTGCCTGGGCTAGAGTACAGTGGCATCATCGTAGCTCACTGCAACTTCAAATTCCTGGGCTCTGGCTCGGCACCTGTGGCTCAGCGGGCTAAGGCGCCAGCCATGTACACCTGAGCTGGCGGGTTCGAATCCAGCCTGGGCCCACCAAACAACAATGATGGCTGCAACCCCCCAAAAAAAAAAAATTCCTGGGCTCTAACAACCCTCTTGTCTCAGTCTGTATAGGTGAGCAATACCATGCCTTTTGTATTTTTCTTTTTCTTTTTTTTCTTTTAGAGACAGAGTCTCATTTTGTCACTCTTGGTAGAGTGCTATGGGGTCACAGCTCAAAGCAACCTCCAACTCCTGGGCTTAGGCAATTCTCTTGCCTCAGCCTCCCGAGTAGCTGGGACTACAGGCGCCTGCCACAACGCCTGGCTATTTTTTGTTGCAGCTTGGCCAGGGCCAAGTTCGAACCCACCACCCTCGGTATATAGGCTGAGCGCCCTACTCACTGAGCCACAGGCGCTGCCCAGTTTTTTTCTTTCTTAAAAGGTGTATACATTTTCTTGCATCCTCTGTATATGTATATTATATATATGTGTATATATAGTAAAAAAATATATATATATATAATGTGTATATATCAGTATCAAAACATAGACTCTTTGATGCATCAGTTCTGTTTTTCGAAATTTATTCTATCTTATAGCACACAGTGCTTTTTTTTCTTTTCTTTTTGCGGTTTTTGACTGGGGCTGGGTTTGAATCTGCCACCTCTGGCGTATGGGGCCAGTGCCCTACTCCTTTGAGCCACAGATGCTGCCCAGTGCTTTTGTTTTTTAATAGCAAGAATTGGAAATGGCACCAGTATCCATCTCTATGGACTGAATTAACAAATTATGGGGCGTCCATACAGTAGGATTGGCTGGAACTGTCAAAAGAATGGAAGACACTGTCCAAGGTGAGTACAGAAGATGCTCCAAGTTCCATTATTAAGTTAAAGAAAAGGTTATTATCAAAGCATATAGGATGTTACCTTTTGCTTAATAAAAATACATTTGTGGCTCAGCGCCTGTGGCTCAGCGGGCTAAGGCGCCAGCCACGTACACCTAAGCTGGCGGGTTCGAATCCAGCCTGGGCCCGCCAAACAACAATGACGGCTGCTACCTAAAAAAATGGCCGGGCGTTGTGGCGGGCACCTGTAGTCCCAGGTACTTGGGAGGTGGAGGCAAGAGACTCACTTGAGCCCAGGAATTGGAGGTTGCTGTGAGCTGTGATGCCACAGCACTCTATCCAGGGTGACAGCTTGAGGCTCTGTCTCAAAAAAATATATATATATTTGTATTTAATTTACATAAGCAAAATCTAGAAGCAAAAGTAAGAAATTAATAAAAATATTTATGGGGGAGTTGCTAAGAACTGGATGGGTTCGGAAGGGGTTGAGACTGAGACTTTGCAACATCATTTTATACCGAAATCATAAACTATGTCAACATGTCATCTTTTTACAAAATTAAATGAAAAGAAATGAAAGAAAATGTCGTTAAGGAGCACTCAATTATTCAATTCACAAAGCATCAAACACCGTGATTGAGCTTTTATTATGTGTCAAGAATTGCTCCAGGAACTGTGCCCAGAAGGTGGGCACCAGGTCATATATAAGTCACGACCTGTGGCCCAAGAGTTTGTGTCTAAAATCACACACACCCCCCTTCAAATGTGGCATCTTTCATTACGTCTCCCCAATGGCTTCCACTCATCCTAGTCGGTCAGAGATCCGTGGCCTCACCATGGTAACAATGTCCCCCATGGCCATTCAGATCTAGTAATAATTTAATGTTTGTCTTCTCTGTGTTTGTTCTCTCTGTATTTTTACACCTTGGTTGCCTTTCATTCTGAGTGTGTGGGTTAATCGGGTTGGTAGAATATGATGTTAAAAAGTCAGGACTTTAGTTTTATGGACCATTTAGCTTGATTTGGAATGAGAATAAAGCTCTCATGACTGGAGATTTATCCATCAATCTGAGCCAGAGGCTTAGCAAATGTCTGCTGTGTCCTCGGTCACTGGAGGTTGGAGCAGACCCACAGATGGTTTGCTCTGTTCAAAACTATCATCATTACCAGAAATGTACCAGTAGGAGACAGCCTTTAGGTCACGTGGCAGCGGTATTATATTCATGCATAGGGGTAAGTATGGGGCTCCATGTATGTTTTGCATGCGTATGTGCTTGTGCGTCGTTTTGCAATCTCTTTGAGGCAGTAGAAACAATGGCTGTGCTACACCTACAAGCATAATCCCCAACACTGACAAGGCACACACCCTTGCCTCTTCCGTGTCTGTGCTGAAATGTCTCCTCCACTTTCCCCAACCACTTCTAGGCTGTAACTCACTGGGACCTGTGTCTACTTTGTGCACTTTGTGCTCTTTCATCCCAGCTCCTGCTGCATTTTTTCCTTTTTTGCATTTGCTTACTAGACGGCAAGCTCCTCAGAGGGAAGTCCTGCGTACCATTCCCCCGTATCTCCAGTGCCTAACACAGCGTCTGACATTTAGAAGGCTCTTAATAAGTCTTGTGGGAAGAATAGTAGGGACATGTCCTGTGAAGCAAGAAACTAGGTGACATTGTAGATAATTCTTTGGTTCGGGAGAATTAGAGTCCAAAAGGCATGCTTCCTTTTCCAGTTGGGTGGCCCGGTGTACTGCTGGGTATTTTTTGTAAATGTTAAGATTCCTTCCTACCTAGTTAGCCTGTGCTCTGGACTCACACAGAAGGCAGCTGGCTCACCACAGCAGACTGTCAGCTCTCAGCTCCCTGCCAGCTGGTTAGACTCATCAATCTGTCCCAGAGTCTCCCACACCCTCTGATCTGATAGGAATTCAATCCCCTTCCTTAGATTTCTCTGATCACCCGCCGTGTGTTCTCCTCTCCTCTGTCTGAGCTGCTCAGACTTCAGCAGCAGTGTGGGACTAAAGCAAAAGTGAGTTCATCCACAGAACATGTGCTTGGGCAGCCAAGTCCTCCAGGTTTGAATAAAATGACCCAATCCATTTGGTATTCACTGGGCAGTCACACAGGGACATGTCCATTCTGGGATGTCCCTCAGTAGGCCAGATGCTGCCTCAGCCAAATTTGCCTAAGGTCCTTGATGGGGACTCCTGGTGGGAGGCATGGGAGGTCAAATTTCACCTCTACTTCACCCTTCCACTAAACTGCTCATTCTGCTAACACTGGTTTAGCCTTAATGATTAATTCCAATACTAACCACTGGTTTTACCTTAATTCCCATTCCCAGTTCCATTGGGATGATTCCCAAATTGAAATCCCTCACCTGTTCTAAAGTTGTAAGTTTAAAAGACTCAAATTTCTGTTTTCATAGACAACAGACTATTTTATTTCTAGGGGTAAAGAACTGGCATTGGCTGAGTTATAGTCCAATGTACAATGCCCTCTGATTGTGTATTATACATTAGTGCCCTGGACTTGAAAGAGACAATTGTGTAATGTTTGCCCATTAACTGAGAATACTCATCTCAGCTGCACAGTATCGCATACCAGCCAAACTTGTCATTCTCATGTCCAACAGCTTTTAATTGTTGTGTTGCCCTTTAATGGCAACCTTTCTCAGAGTTCGGAGAACAAAAACAGAGACCTACCTAAATATCAGCTCCTTCCCACTCTGAGAGAAAAAGAATCCATTTATACAGAAAGGATTTGAGCTTTCTCATTCCCAGAGAGGGATAATGCCTTAGCAATTTCCAGTATCCATCAAGTCTAAATGCTAGGCCATGCGATTGCTTCTTCCTAATAAAGTTAGGAAATGTATCAGACAAGAAAAGGGCTTGCATGACTTCACAGTGAGCCGGAGGTGAAAATAGAAGAAATGCCTTAAGAATCGTTGTCAAGACTCATTTCAATGCAAGTAACAGAAAAATCTAACTCAAACTGTCTTAGGCGAATTTTTTTTTATTTGCTCATATGTATAAGTGACAAGTCCAGAGACAGTACTTCTTCAGCATGTCCAGATTCCAGGGCTGGAAAATATCTTTAAGATTTGACCCCATCCTTTCCATATTTTTGCTCTTCTATCCTCTACTGCAGCATAAACCTCTGGCTACTGGACCTTTATTCTACCTTTTCCCTCTCCTTGTGGCAAGATGGCAGCCCGGAGTTCAGCAGCAGGTGCACGGCCCTAGTGGACCTCCCAAGATTTAATCTCATTGGATCCATTTGGGTGACGGTCCTCATTCTGAACCAATCATGATAGCCTCAGAGAATGGAGGCTGCTGATTGGCTAATCCTGGTCGCTCCGCCGGTGGACATGGAAGGCAGAGTTAATTAAATCCATCCACTCCATCCACCCAGTCAACTTCAGCTAAGAATAGGAGGTGATGGCAATTTCTGAGAAAATCCATTTTCTGTAGAACAGATGCTGAACAAATAAGAAATTGAGGTACTGTACTTCCATCTCAACTTTCGGAAGGAATGTCTATGTAGGTTGTTAATTTAAGCTTCATGTTTCTCCCTGTCCATAATAAAGGTGACCACTAAGTTCCAGGCTTGGTGCCCAGAGTTGTTCGTCTTCTCATTTAGTCCTTACACCTGCCCTATCGGGGGTGAGAGAGTCAACCCTTTTCTGTGTAAATACAGCGCGCTGTTTCTGCTGCTGGAGCTCCGTGTCTTCTTTTCTGAATAAGAGAAGGAGAAACGGGAAGATCAAGTGACTTGCTGGAAGCCACGTACTTACTAAAGAGTGAGTTGTTATGTAACCCGACCTGACCACGAAGTTTATCTTCCTTTTGTGTTATCGACCAAACTTGCTCTTTGACAAGACTCTCTGGGGCTGCTTAAGTAAAAATACAGGTTTGAGGCTGGGGGAGGTGGCTCACACCTGTAATCCTAGCACTCTGGGAGGCTGAGGCAGGTGGATTGCTTGAGTTTAGGAGTTTGAGATTAACCGGAGAAAGAGCGAGATCCTGTCTCTAAAAATAGCTGGGCATTGTGGCAGGTGCCTGTAGTCCCAGGTATTCAGCCTCGGGAGGCTGAGACAAGAGAAGAGCTCGAGCTCAAGAGTTTGAAGTTGCTGTGAGCTATGATGCCACAGCACTCTAGCAAGGGTGACATAGTGAGACTCTGTCTCAAAAAAATAAATAAAATAAAATAAAAAAGACACGTTTGCAAGCACTCCTCTTGAGAGATTCTGATTCAATAAGTCTGGGAGTCTTTCTCTCTCTGTTTTTTTTTTTTGGAGACAGACTCTCATTTTGTTGCCCTGGGTTTAGTGCCATGGCATCATAGCTGACAGTAACCTAAAACTCCTGAGCTCAAGCGATCCTCTTGTTTTAGCCTCCCAAAGTTGCTGGGACTCCAGGTGCCCACCACAACACCTGGGTAGATTTTATTTTTTTTTAGATTTTCTATTTATAGTAGAGATAATATCTTGCTCTGGTTCAGGCTGGTCTCAAACTTCTGAGCTCAACCAATCCACCTGCCTCAGCCTCCCAGAGTGCTAGGATTACAGATGTGAGCCACCACGCCCAGCCTAGTCTAGGAATCTCTTGTTGACAAGCTTGCTCAGTAATCCTTATCATCAGGTCAGGTTGAAAATGTACAATACCATGCTGCCTGTCACAGGTTACAAAATACCTGAACCACTGTGCAAATCTAGCTGCATTTTCTTGCCTCTTCTTTTTCCAACAAAAGGTCTAAGGGGATGGCTTTACCTACTGGTGGGACTCTGTCCACTCTCTAGAGCAGTGATCTTTAAAGATGGGGCTTATCAGAGGCTCTGCTGGTGTAAGGCAGGCAAGATTCCTTTTTTCCTTCTATTTCCATTTAGTTTTTATCCTAAAAGAAAGGGAGAAATTCTCAGCTTCATTAAAATAATTTTTTCCTTTCCAGAGACAAGGTCCTCACTCTATGCCATAGCCTGGAGAGCAGTGGTGGATCATAACACACAGCAACCTCAACTCCTGGGTTTAAGAAAACCTCCTGAACTAGGGAAGCTTCAGCCTCCCTAGTGACTGGGACTACAGGCATTCACTGCACCTGGCTAATTTGCTAAAATTTAATATCTAAATCAACACTAGTATTCTTACTCAACCCTGAGCCCACAGCCATATATGGATGTGAGCTGTCCTAAAAGAAGAATGAGAGTCCCACAGGGGAGGGGTAATGACGTTCAGGCTCAGTCACTAGCTTCCAAGCAATTGAGAGTTTATCTGTACTGAAGTGGAATTACAGGTTATTTATCCAGTCTCAAGTCCTGTGAAGTCACCAGTCTCAGGAGGTTTAGAGACAAGTTTTGCAAAATCATCAGCATACGTAGTATAGTCTTTATAGTATACAAACTGTTTCAGACGATAGAAAAGGGGAAAAATTATCCAGATTTCTTTTTATTTTTTGCAGAGTCTCACTTTATTGCCATCGGTAGAGGGCTGTGGCGTCACATAGCTCACAGCAACCTCCAACTCCTGGGCTTAGGCGATTCTCTTGCTTCAGCCTCCCAAGTAGCTGGAACCACAGGTGCCCACCACAACGCCTGGCTATTTTTGTTGTTGTTGTTGTTGTTGCACTTCAGCCGGAGCTGGGTTTGAACCCGCCACCCTCAGTATATGTGGCCAGCGCCCTATTCACTGAGCCACAGGTGCTGCCCCAGAATTAGTATTATTATTTTTTTTTGAGATAGAATTTCACTTGGTCACTTTCAGTAGAGTGCTGTGGCCTCTTAGCTCATAGCAACCTCAGACTCTTGGGTTCGAGCCATCATCTTGCCTCAGCCTCCCAAGTAGCTGGGACTATAGGTGCCTGCCACAATGCCTGGCTATTTTTTAGAGATGGGGGTCTCTCTCTTGCTCAGGCTGGTCTCCAACTCACGAGCTCAGGCAGTCCACCTGCCTTGGTCTCCCAAGTGCTGGGATTATAGGTATGAGCCACTGCTCCTGGCCCTATCCAGATTTTCAAAATGAAGTTGGTTTAATTTTGATTCAAAAGCTGGTCAGAAGAAAACAAACAAACAAAAATTATCAGCCAGGGTCATGACTCATGCTTGTAATCCTAGCACTCTGGGAGGCTGAGACAGGAGGATTGCTCAAGGTCAGGAGTTTAAGACCAGTCTGAGCAAAGTGAGACTCTATCTCTCCTAAAAATAGAAAATTTAGCAGGTGTGATGGCAGGCACCTTTAGTCCCAGTTATAATTCTTGGACGGCTGAGACAGGAGGATCACTTGAGCCCAGGAGTTCAAGGCTCTTGTGAGCTAGACTGAGGCCAAGGCAATCTAGGAGGGGCGGATTGACTCTGTCTCAAAAAGAAAAATATGTGTCAATCACACTTAAGAATGTAGATGCAAAAATCCTGATCAAATAGTAGCAAATTTAATCCAGCAGTGTACTAAAATTAGCTAGTATTTCCAATAAACGGAATTCATGGATATAATTATGGAGTAGCATGGTTTTTCTCCTGCTGTTGTCTGCCCTTATAATCCGATTAAGGGCTAGGTCTTTCTTGCCCCTCAGTGAAAGCTCTGGCAGATATTATTGGCTTTTCTGGACACTCCAAATAAAAAGTCTTTTGGCTATAAAAAACAGTCTCAGTTTATAAATTAAGATGTCTAGTCCCAGGAAATAGTCAACACTTCTAACATCACGAAGTGAAAGTTCTTCCTGGCCCCAGCCTGACCCTGCCGCAGGTGGAAGCCTGCAGTGAGATGGGAAGGGAAGGCCTGGGGTGCATCTCATCTTTTTTCCTCTGCAAGGAGATATCTTCTAGGGTTGAAGCAGAGAAGGGAGAGGGGGAAATAGGGAAGGTCCTACTTGTCCAGCCTCGACATGAGCTGGTGTCAGAGCTCCTCGAGCTGGGCAGAAGTTCAGAGCCAACATTTTAGCATGGAATCCTTTTGTGTGTGTGTGTGTGTTTGAGATAGAACCTCCCTCTCCACCTCCCATTTCTGGGCATCTCTCCTCTGTCATTTCATCTTGCAGGAAAACGCATCTTTTTGCCTGGTTATTTAGTTTTCCCGTAGCAGCTCAGTATTTACACACCTCTAGGTCTTCCTAGAAGCTAGATCAAAGACAACTCACAATGGCAAATACTCTTTTATGGCCCACATGGAAAATATCTCATAGTTTGCACAGAGAAATTCTGGGAATGTAGGATCTTCCCAGTGCTTCCCTTTGTCCTGCCCTCAGAGCAATCACCAGTCAGTCCTTCATCCTTCAGATTTTTTAGATGTTAAATACTGTCTCCTCTGTCCTTCCAGTTCCAGGAGACCTATGGAAGAGCAAGGGGTCAAGAATACCAGATTCCAGTTTAAAAAGAAGATCGTGGGACTTGTTCTATGAAATATTAAGACTTAATTTTAAAGCTATAGAAATAAGGACATGAGCGGTGCCTGTGGCTCAAAGGGGTAGGATGCTCGCCAGCCCCATATAGGAGGTGGTAGGTTCGAACCCAGCCCTGGCCAAAAACTGCAAAAAAAAAGAAAGAAAGAAGGACATAATGAAATAGTGTAAGGATTGGAGAATAAATCAATGGAACGTGATAAGAAGCCCAGCATACACTCACATATATCTGGACACTTACTGTATGAAAAGAAAGAATTACAAATCAATGGGAAAACTACAAAGTGTTTAATAAATGGAAAAAAAACACCAGATTAGATTTCTATCATATGTCACAGGTTTGGTAAACTCCTACAAGTGAAAAAGGTAAAATTTTGACATTTTAGAAGAAAACATACAATAATGAATGTCCTTATGATCTTGGGATATAGAAAGAATTCCTAGATATACACCCCAAACTCAAACTATAAAGGAAAAAATCAGGATAAATTTTTATTACATTAACATTAACTTTTCTTTGCTAAGCCAAGATGCCATAAACAAAGTAAAAAAGAGAAATTACAGACATTTGGGAGAAAGTATTTAAAATATAAAATATTATGTATATGGATATACACATATATATATATCCATATATATATATATATTTTTTTTTTTTTTGAGAGAGAGAGGGTCTTGCTGTCTTGCCCAGACTGGTCTCAAACTCCGGACCTCAAGCAGTTTCTCCTCAGCCTCCTGAGTAGCTGGGACTGTAGGTACCTCCCCTACAAGGTGGCCATAATGCCTAATGAAACAGTGTAGTGAGCTGAGTGCAGTGGCTCACACAATCCCACCACTCTGGGAGGCCAAGGCAAGTGGATCACTTGAGCTCAGGAGTTCGAGACCAGCCTGAGCAAGAGTGAGACTCCTGTCTCTCCTAAAAATAGAACAAGTTAGCCTGGCATTGTGACATGTGCCTGTAGTCCCAGCTACTTGGGAGGCTGAGGCAAGAGGATCGTTTAGACCAAGGGCAACAGAGTGAGAGTCTGTCTAAAAAAAAAAAAAAAAAAGGTGAGGGGTGCTATTTATGTTGCTCAGGCTGTGTTGAAGTCCTAAACTCAAGTGATCCTCCTTCCTCAGCCTCTCAGAGTGCTGGGCTTACAAGTGTGAGCCACTACGCCTGGCTATAAATGCTTAATTTGAAAAAAAAAAAAAATCCTAAAGCAGATCTCTAAATACCACTTCCCTTGGAAAAATGTCCGATTTTAGGTTTGTGGCAAGAAATGCACGTGATGAACTTTGGATAGCTTGTTTTGTCAGGAAGCAAAGAAGCTCTCCGAGACTACTGGGTCATGTCAAAATAACACAGGAACCACTTTGAAGGGGCTCCCACTGGCCCAAGTGGGACAATCTTTGCGTCAAAAGCATTGTAGTAACAGAATGGATTAAAGCCTATCAAGTGTGTAAAAATCATGCGTTGATAATGACTCCTAAGAAAACCCCTCAAACCCAAGGCAACCTAATGGTTTTTCAATGGAGGTTGCTAGGGTAGTAATTTATTATTCTGAAAATGCATAAGTTACGAGAAAGCATTTATTTTCCCATTCCTCTGCCAACTACATTTTCAGTTAACTAAATAATTGATAAAAGTGGGTCCTGCCTGTATAGAATTCCAACTAACCAATGCAGAAGAAAGGATAGAATTGAAGAACATTCACCTCCAATGAAATAATTGAACTAGGCAATGTTCATTAATGAGGCTGAAGCTACTGGGGGGGACATTATCATGGAGGGGCCAGGCTGACCCTCTCTACAAGCTGGACAGCCCAACCACTGTGTGCTTCATGGTGTGATGCAACCAGAAGCATCACTGATGTTTTCTTGCCTAAAACTGTGAACCTGATTCTATTAGGTCTTAAGAACTTGCTGCTAGAATGGTTTACAGGAAACGAGAGACGGAAAAATGATGTCAATGGCAGGGATACAATCAGTTAAACCCAAAAGGTGGGGACGTCCTATTGGGAAAATGACCCAGTTTCTCCAAGAAATATGCCTTATTCTCCAACCAAGATGGCATTCGGAAAGAAGGGAGGGGAGATCGTTGGATATAATGGACTGAGAAGAGAGAGTGCGATGTGCGACCTTTGTTTGGATCCTGATTTGAACAGATCAACAATAAAAAGATGTATTTGAGAAAGTCAAGGAGATATGGGGCGCCATCAGTGCAGCCAGGAGCAGAGCACAGTACCCTGGGGTTCCCGGAGGGTTCCAGCGGCTTTCCAGAGCATCTGCAGAGCACCTAGGGGCTTCTGCACCCAGAAAGGCAGGATATGAGGAAGGCTTCAACTTACCAGGGCTGAGCTGCATGGCTCTTACGTCAGAGTCCCCACTCCGAGCCGATGTGGCTTGAGCACTTCTTGACTACACTCTTAGAGTGGAGATTTGGTATTTTTTTGTATAAGCACAACAGCTCTTTTTTTTTTTTTTTTTTTTTGAGACAGAGCCTCAAGCTGTCACCCTGGATAGAGTGCTGTAGCATCACAGCTCACAGCAACCTCCAATTCCTGGGCTCAAGTGAGTCTCCTGCCTCTGCCTCCCAAGTACCTGGGACTACAGGTGCCCGCCACATGCCTGGCCATCTTTTGGTTGCAGCCACCAATGTTGTTTGGCAGACCCGGGCTGGATTCGAACCCGCCAGCTCAGGTGTACGTGGCCGGTACCCTAGCCCGTTGAGCCACAGGTGCCGAGCCAACACAACAGTTCTAACCCTGGTGCAACCCCCATTTTATAGTTAGGGAAAGGCAGAAAAACCATTTAGCTTTTTACTTCTCTTTTTTTTTTTTTTTTTTGCAGTTTTTGGCCAGGGCTGGGTTTGAACCCGCCACCTCCAGTATATAGGGCCGGCGCCCTACTCCTCTGAGACACAGGTGCTGCCCAGCCCTTTACTTCTTAAAAAAACTAGGCAAGAACAAACTCCTGGTTCAGAGTACTGCTCTGTAACAACTGCCATTCTGTAAATCATTAAGATTTTCTGCACACCTTTGTCTAATGTGCAGAAAGATGGTCGAAACAGTTGCAGGGCTCAGCTCAAGAGGAGATAGAAGCTAGGATCTTCTTTGTGAGCTTTTATCAGGAACTGCTGCCCTCACAAATCATTCTACGAGAACATTTGTCAGGATTTCTGTGGGGCAGGCTAACCTCTTCCCCTGGGATCAGAATCAGCATGTTTAGCTGGGGTCATTGTACTGTTGGAGGCCCATGGTCATTGCCAAGCCCGGGTCCATTCTGTTCCTAGAAGCTGGCGCTCTGCTTTTTTGAGTAGTTCCCTGCTTCTCTGGTGGAACCCTGGGGTTTGCAATGTTTCCACAGCAGTTTGCCCTGAGAACCAAGTCCATGGGCCAACCACCAAAGAGACCTTGGTGTTGCTGTGGCTTCAGGAGGCAGGCATACTGGAGACAGCTGTTTTCCTGGCCCTGTCTGCTGATGTGGCACCTGCGGTGCACTGATTTCTCATATTCCCCCCAATTCTGCTGTTTCTTTGAATAGAAGTCCCTCCTTGCTATGTCCATAGACTCTGATCTGGGAATTGCTTTTGCTCTTGCTTTTTGGATGTATTTAGACCATGTCTTCCTTGTTTACAATGAGGAAGACATCTTCCTACTATAAACGTGTTCATCTGTACTCTCCACAAAGGCATGAAACTAAGAGGGGATTAATAAGAAGAGGATGAAAAGAAGTAGTGTATTTTTTCTGATCTTCTTCACGATAATTCCCTGATATATGCGGCAGATCTTGACGGAGAAATAAAAAAAGGGTGGTGCCTGTGGTTCAGTGGGTAGGGCACTGGCCCCATGTACCGAGGGTGGTGAGTTCAACCTAGGCCCTGGCTGAACTGCAACAAAAAAATAGCCAGTGCTGTGGTGGGCGCCTGTAGTCCCAGCTACTTGGGAGGCTAAAGCAAGAGGATCACCTAAGCCCAGGAGGTGGAGGTTGCTGTGAGCTGTGTGACGCCACAACTCTCTACCGAGGGTGATAAAGTGAGACTCTGTCTCTAAAAAACAAAACAAAACAAAAAGCAGATACTAGTATTGAGCGTGGTAAAAAGAGAGCTCTTCATTAGGAGACAGGCAGTGTGACTTTTCTTTCTCTTTTATTTATTTATTTGCAGTTTTTGGCCAGGGCCAAGCTTAAACCCACCACCACCGGTATATGGGGCCAGCACCCTACTCCCTGAGCCACAGGCGCCGCCTGGGCGGTGTGACTTTTGTAAGGCATCAGTCACCCTTGGCCTCAGTTGGCTCATTTGCAGAGTGAAACTAATAATAGTTAACCCAGGTAGAGACAAGAGGTTCAACCTGATAACTATCTGGAGTGACTTGCCTTTTCTTTTAATCTGGGCAATACTGACAATCCAAACATCTTTTGAATCATCTGCTGTTGCTCTCAACAAACGCTCATTGAGGACCTAGTCCAGAAATGCCCGACACTACAGGCAGTGAGATACTGAGCTGCTGGCCCGGGATTTTCCATTTCACTTGGAGAGAGAAGATAGAAAGCTGTAATACAGAGCACGCTAGCTAACTACGGTAGGTAGGTGCCTCATGCTAGAGAATTCGGAAAAGAGAGAAATTGCTTCCGGGGGAAGTTTCAGGGAAGACCCCCATGGACGATGAAGTGGTTGAAGTGAGTGTGAAATAAGTGAATAGGCCAGGCATGGTGGTTCACGCCTGTAATCCCAGCACTCTGGGACAGTGAGGCCAGTGGATTGCCTGAGCTCACAGGTTTGAGACCAGTCTGAGCTAGAGCAAGACCTTGTCCCTAAAAATAGCTGGGCATGGGTGGCGCCTGTGGCTCAAAAGAATAGGGCACTGACCCCATGTACTGGTGGTGACAGGTTCAAACCCAGCCCCAGCCAAAAAAAAAAAAAAAAAAAAATAGCTACTTGGGAGGCTCAGGCAAGAGAATTGCTTGAGCCCTAGAGTTTGAGGTTGCTCTAGGGGCAACATAGTGGGACTCTTTCTCAAAAAAAAAATACTAAATAAAATTTGGATAGGTAGACATGTGTGAAAATATTCCACTCTTGAGTAGATGATTCAGTTTACCAAATGTATTCCACACGTTCCCACCTTCGGTGCCTGTGAAGTATTTGTGTGTTGCTGATATGTGCCACCTTGTTCTAAGAGTTGATGAATGAGTCAATGACATTTATTGAAAACCCACCTAGGTTTTAAAATTTGTATGTATTTTCTTTTCTTCTTTCTTTCTTTCCTTCTCTCTCTCTCTCTTTCTCTCATAGAGTCTCACTTTGTCACCCTGGGTAGAGTGCCTTGGCATCATAGCTTGTGGCAATCTCAAACTCTTGGGCTCAAGAAGTCCTCTTGCCTCAGTCTTCCAAGTATTTGGACTACAGGTACCTGTCACAACGCCATGCTAGTTTTTCTATTTTTAGTAGAGATGGGGGTCTCACTTTTGCTCAGGCTGTTCTCAAACTCCTGAACTCTACCTGCCTTGGCCTCCCAGAGTGCTAAGATTAGAGGCCTGAGCCACTGCATCTGGCCAGAAAAACGTGTATGTATTTTCAACCACAGTTTATTGAATCCCTGATATTTAAGGCAGTATGGGGGGGAGAGCAGTACAATGTGGGACTTGGGGGGTGGGAGGAGCTGTTTATGTGAATAACTAGATAAAATGGAATATGTGAAAAGGGCCGTGAGATTAGGAAATGGAAATGTTCAAAAGAGGAAGCATTCAGGTCTAGTAACCTGGGAAAACATTAGGAAGGTGGTGGCCAAGAAAATAAATATGGATCTGTCTATAGATGCTTAGGGGAATGGGAAGCAGGTGGTTTGGAACTAAAGGTCTGTGTGGCAGTGAATTTTGGCAGTGTAAGCACAGTCAGTTGTCTTTCTAGGGGCCTTCAAGCTCAGCTTACCAAGTTCCCACACAAGCATCTGGGTTGCCTTCCACACTCAGCTTTCCCTTGGGTTGAAACTTTCTCAATCTCCGGGGAAGGACTGCTGTTGGAAGTGCTGATGGGGCAGAGATTGAAGTTGGTGTAAACTGAGTGGTCTCCCAGGGCAGGATTTTGACAAGACTGGAGCTTGACAAGGAAGCTGAGGCGAGTGCAGACGGGGTGCCCGTGTGCTTCCTCTCGCCTTCCCAGGCTTTCCAGTTGGTGTGGCTTATTCGCGATCCCACCTACTGCTTTCCCAAGAGCAGCTTTCCACACTCCGACAGAGGATTTCTCCTTGTGGTCTGTGAGTCCACTGTGTGGTTGCCCCTGCGGGAGTCCTCTTTGTGGTTGGAGGTCAAACCCTTCCGTGCCTGGCCCTTCCAGGAATGCGTAGTGGATCCTGTCTCAGCCTGCTACCCAGGGGGTGTTGCTTTCCCTCCCTTGAATGGAACGGCAGTCATCCAGCAGGTCCAGGGCATGTATAAATAGAGGGCCACGGCAGCCTGCATCCAATATCCAGAACACAAACGCCCCCGCAGCACACTCCCCCGTTCTGTTTTGATGAAGGGCTGCTGACAGCGCCACAGACCACGCCGTGGGGCCTAGCAAACCACCTAATCCCACAGCTTTATCCCAGGCATAGATGGGGCAGATTTCACTGCCAGGAACAATTTCTTTTCCAGCCACCGGCAGCAGCTCTGAGTTTCTTCTGCTTTTTCTGCTACAGCTGCCCATGTTCACGACCTCAGGGTCAGAGGGGCTGGGTGAGCATGGAACCCTGAAATGGACAGCTGGTCCCCAAGTTGTAGTCACTGTCTTCTTCCTTTTCTTTCAAAAAGCCAATTTAGATCACTTAAGCACAAGAGTTTGAGGTTGCTGTGAGTGTGACGCCACGACCCTCTACTGAGGGCCACATAGTGAGACTCTCAAAAAAAAAAAAAGCAGATTTAGAGTCACTGCCCTGTGCTGATGTCAGAAAGGCCCACTGTATAGACACAGCATGTCTGTATCTGTGGACATGGGAGGGCGTCACTTGCTAGTCTAGTGGATAAGTATGATATGTGTTTCTGCCATTCGGGTTCTTTACAATCTGGTTCCGACTACCTTTCTGATCTTGAACTACTGCACCCTTATTTCAGCTTCTGTGTAATGAGTGGGTCTACTTTCTGTTTTCCATGCCACTCTACTATGTCAATATTGTCTCTTCCCCTGGAACAGTTCCCTTTCTCTGTGCCTAGTGAGAGCCTTTCTGTCCACGAGGGCTGAGTTTAATTCCAGGGCTCCACACCCCTCCCCTCCACAGGCATCTTCCCCCCCCAGCACGCTTTGTTTCTCAATGAGTAATGGTATTACAATCTATTTTTTATTGTCTTATACTGATTACAATTGACAGACTTTAGACTGGAATTCTAGATTCTAGACTGGAAGCCCTGTGATGGCAGGGGCTATTGTGCTTGCTTCTTTGTAACTCTTACAGTATCAGGTGCTATGTTCTACACTAAATGAATGAATAATAATCCACTCTTGGAAAAGCAGAGTTGGCAGTATTTATTAGTGAATCCAGTGACTGCTCAAGGATAGTCTCTGGCTAGCTCTGGAAAATTGGAATATGAAGTAGGAATTAAAGTTATTCTTGGGTCCCAAAAGACTCTCACTCCTCTGAAGTTCCCCAGAGCTACTCAGAATGTCAGCCTAACTGAGCTTTCAGGCTGAGTTGCTTCCAAAGTCTTAAGTTTCTCGGGATTCTGTGCTATGGACTCAGAAGACCTGATTTTTACAGTGGTCATCCCTCAATAGCCTTCATATTTAGGAAGTATTTGATGGCTTGAATTAAGTAAGGAATAATGTGTCTAACTTTTTACTAGCTGTTGTGGAGAAGGTCTGAGATATTTAGTTTAGTTAATTTAGTTTTTGAACAATGCCTTTGGAATAACCTAAGTGCTTGAAACATATAGTCAATGGTTGCAAAATTTTTTTTAAACAATGGATTTGACTTCTATAAACATCTAATATCAATTTTTTTTTTTAATTTTGCTAACCATTTTAGCTGGCTTTCACTCTTCTTAGTTTGGAGTTTTTTTTCTTTTTTAAATTTTCTTTTTTTTCCTTTCTCCCTTTAGAGATTCTCTTGCCCTTTGCCTTCCAAGTAGCTGGGATTACAGGCACCCATCACAATGCCCGGTGTTTTTTTTTTTTTTTGTAGAGATAGAGTCTTTTACTCTGGCTCACTCCGACTCATGCTGGTCTCGAATCCTCTGAGCTTAGGAAATCTACCCGCCTTGGCCTCCCACAGCACTGGGACTATAGGTGTGAGCCACCATGACCGGTCCTAAATATCATTTTTAATTGTATCTGATTAATAAAATGAAGACTCAACTATGGTAATATCACTTGAGCAAAAAACAAGGAACACACACACATACATACAAAATCCATGATTTTTGCAGGTGGCTCATGAAAGGACTTTGAAGGCAATTCCAAAAGAGAACTTTCAGAAATGTATTACATTTTAGAAGCATTACTGTAATAGCAATAGCTTTTACTTACTGAACACTTGCTGTGAGTCATTAAATACTTGGCCTTTGAAATCTCACTGGTATTTTTATGAGCCGTGTTTCAGAGACATGGAAGCCCAAAGATAAGAATGGTTAACCAGGATTTGAACTCAGATTTGTCAGACTTTGAAGTCTGTGCGCCATTGTGATGCCACCTTGAAGGACAAACACTGATTGTATATGCTCAATTTACGAGCTATGAAGTTAAGGCCACTTATGGCCATTCATTGCACAACCCCAGAGGTTGTCACTGACCTACTTATAGCATATGTGGGTGGTTTTATGACAAATTTATAGCAGATGGCAGTAAAGTGTCTTAAGGAAGGGGGTCTTTTTCTGTCTCTCTCTCACTCTGTTGCCCAGGCTAGAGTGCCATGGCCTCAGCCTAGCTCACAGCAACCTCGGACTCCTGGGTTCAAGTGATCCTCCTGCCTCAGCCTCCCGAGTAGCTGGGACTACAGGTTTGTGCCACCATGCCTGGGTAATTTTTGTATTTTTAGCTGAGATGGGATCTTGCTTTGCTCAGGCTGGTCTTGGACTGCTGAGCTCAAGTGATCATCCTGCATCTCGGAGTGCTAGGATTACAGGTCTTTTCTTAATTCATAGTAGCTCAGAAGTTGGTCTCAAAGCTCTGTGGTCACCCGGATAGGGCAGGGTTCCTAAACTAGAGGAATTGCAAATCTTGAGAAACTTCTAGGTGAGCCATGTTGGAACCGATAAATGACAATTCTTATTGCTTAGCGTCTGACAATGATCTCATTTGCCTGTTAGGTTACTGCCTGTCTTGTGTCTCTGGAGTGAACTATGTTCTCTCCTGATCTGTGCAGGTATTAGTTTAGTTTAATGGAACATAAACGTATGTGGGAGATGCTATTGCAGGCCCCTGATAGGAGGCATGAGGATGGGGAATGAAGGGTGAAGGATGGGGTGACATGGGGGAGGCAGGATTTAAAGAAGAGGGGCAAAAATGAGTAAGTCATGGTCTCAAGTTTAGTTTATAAACTGTGGCAGGAGACCTAGCGATGTAGGTGTTACAATGAGGCACTTATAAGGGGCATAAACAAGATCCTTTGGGTACCCAGGGGAGAGAGGAATCTCTGTCTGGGAGACTGGAGAAGGCTTCATGGAGGAGGTGACATTTGAGCTCACTCTTGAAGATGGGCAGGCCCCTGACAAGTGGAGAAGAAAGGGCTAGTAGCAGGAGAAACAGGCGGGGAGCGTGGCCGCGTGTGTGCTGGTGGGAGGGATTGTGCAGGAGAGGTAAAGAACTTTGTCCTCTGGAAGATTTGAGATGCTCTACAAGCAATGGGGAATCGCTGAAGGTTTTTGTGGAGGGGAGTAGCATCTTTTGATCTTTTAAATCCCCAGAGATGGCTCCTTCTTACATACACGGTTATTTGGTTGTGTCGGTGTATTACGTGGGATGAGACTGCATTTTTGTCTTTCTTCTCAAAGGAGCCCTCTCAGGGAAAGGGACCTTATTGTGCCTTTTATCCCTTTTTGTCTAGGCTTAGTTTGATACTATTTGACACTTGTCCTCTCTCTTTTGTGACGCTTTTGGCAAAGGAAGTTATACCATTGGTATTTGATTCATGTCTCCACACCTTCTTTCTTTCCTTCCTCCCCTCTTCCCCTTCCCCTTTTCTTCCCTTCCCATTTGAGGCAGACTCTTAGGCTGTCACCACAGCTAGAGTACCTCGCCATCACCATAGCTCACAGCAACATCCAACTCTTGGGTTCAAGCAATCCTCTTTCCTCAGTTTTTCCATTTTTAGTAGAGACAGGATCTCGCTCTTGGTCAGGCTGGTCTTGAACTCCTGAGCTCAAGCGATCCACCCGCCTTGGCCTTCCAGAGTACTGGGATTATGGGCATGAGCCATCGCATGTGGCACCTCTTTTTTTTCTTTCTTGATAGGATCTCACTCTGTAACCTAGGCTTGAGTGCAGTGGGGTAATAATCATAGCTCACTGAAGCCCCAAACTCCTGGGCTCAGCTAATCCTCCTGCGTCAACCTTCAGAGTAGCTGGGACTATAGGACTGTACCACCACACCTGGCTGAGTTTTAAGTTTTTGCAGAGACAAGGTCTCCCTGTGTTGCCAGACTGGTCTCAAACTCCTGGCCTCAAGGGATCCTCTTGCCTCAGCCTCCCAAAGTGCAGGGATTCCAGGCGTGCGCGACGGTACCTGGTCTCAGTGAATCACATGTGTAAGGGAGTAAGTTGTCATCAGTGTCCAGGGACTGAAAACCCAAGAAGGTTTAGGAATGGGACGTTTGGAGAAAGAATCTCATACAGACAAAGGGGAGAGACTTGGATCAAAGCACCACACAGCTCACTACAGTTTGAGAGAGAGCTCAAAATAGAAGGTTCATCTCTTGGGATTCACACCGTGGGTCCTGGAAGGCAGCCTACCCTTATCGCCATTAGTTTCCAGAGTTCAGACTCAGGCACCACACCCTGGTGTTAAGCTGTTAACCTCCAGTATCGGAGCCGCAGCCGCTGGAGAGAATCCCTCTCAGGCCGTGGCCTTGTCAGAGTCCTTCATCTGGACTTGCCATAAAGGGTAACATTTTTATCCAGCTCCATGATTCTGGGATTCTGTATACACTTAGGTACCCCTCTCCTTGGCTCCAGGACACAAACAGACAGAGCAGAGTTTCCTATGGTGAGCATAATGCTGCTGTTACAGAGCGTGTGTGTGTGTGTGTACAGGCGAGGTCATGTGTGCGTGCATACAGAAATGTGTAGCCTTTCGATGCATAGCACGTGAATCTCCCTCCAGACCTTGTTTCTTCTACTGCCTAAAAGAATAAAACTAGCAATGATGTGCACAGTTTGAGGAAATCGAGGACATTACCTGGCTTTTCCCAGCCAAAGTCCGCCTTAGGATTCCAGGCAAGCTCCAGCCGAGAGTCCGCCAGACTCCTCCAGTGCTCGCTCTGTGCTGTGACCTTACGGCCACGCCACCAGCAGAGGACGCCCCTCGACCTCGGGAGCTGGCGGGAATGCCTCGGGAGAAACGCGGCTCTGCCTGTGAAGTTCAAGTTCAGTGCCTTAAGGACTTCTGTAGAGAAGAAACCCTAACCCGTCCTGAAAACAGACCGCTCCAGCAAGAAGGTATTTGTTAGCGTTTACATTAAATGACACTGTTTAAATTCCTGGATCGAGGTCGGCGCAATGTTTATGCGCAGAGTAACACATGACTGTTATTCTTCAAAGAGCCCAAGAAGCAGGGCAACTCCCTGCCCGACCGTTTAATTGTTCCTCAGCAGCTCCGAACTATCCGCTCACAGGACCATCCGTCACCCCTGGTCTCAGGTCGGGACAGAGCTTTACAGATGCCAGATTTCTGTTTGGCTTTTGCCCAGAGTCCTGCCAAGCTAAACGCAGGATGCCTGATTGATAAAGCACCGTGTCAGCGGGTCTAATGCCCACTGACTGCTTGGGTGATTGCAGCTGGCCAACTGCTCTAAATTAAAGCTGAGAAGGCTGCGTGGTGAAAATAAAGTCAGGAAATGGAAGCGGGACATTGCCAGACAATATCTATCTGCAGTTAATGCCTCTTGAAGCTGTTCTGATCATCCACTCTGGAGACACGGCAGTCTAGGACCCAGTTCCGGGTATTAGTCAGAATTGAGGTGCTCTCTCCTCGGCAGCTTGCAAGACAACCCCTGTGCGGGTTTCATCACTGGAGATGTGCTATGCCGAGGGATGCCACCTCGTCCCTGAGAAAGCTACAGGAGAACCGCCCCGAATTCCTTGGCTACATTTCAGATGCGTCTTGGTATTTTACGGGGGTGGTGAGGACACGCCTGGTCAATGGGTGAAGCCTTCTGGCCTTTTCAAATTCTAGGGGAAAGGAGGTGCCGAACTGTGAGGGGAATCCACCTCCCACCTGCCTCCTATCAAAACCTACTGAACACAGCAGCAAGGCCACGTACCCGCTGGGCCGAGGGGCACAGAAGCTCGGAGGGGACTGCAGGGAAGGTGGAGGTCCTGGGGTCGGGGTCCATCAGCACGGTCAGGCCAGGTTTCTAAGAAGGAGCGGGAGTCCTCCTGGTGATAGAAAGGCAAACACGCACAGCACGAACTTGGGGAAGCCGCTCCAGCCTCCTGCCCTGGGAAACTCAGCGATTTCTGTTTGTGCTGGCTCCCCTCGGTCAGATGTTTCTCATCAGCGCCGTTTAGATGGATTCCATTTGCAAAGCTCTCCTGGCAGTCTCGGTGGAGGAGGCTTGGTGGCAAAATCTCTGGCATTTTCTGATCCTGCCCAGGCCTTGCTCTTCTTGTGTAGTTTCTTGGCACTCTGGCTCCCAAGCAGAAATTGGCTAAGCAGAGGCTGCTGCTGCACAAAGCCAAATGGAAAACAGAACACTGGGGCACCGAGTGAAGTGATTTTCTAAATGTGGGGGGTGGTGAGGATCAGGCAAGGGAGGGGCTTCCTCAGAATGGCACCAGATCACGGACCCTCTTGACCCCATGTCACTGCCACTACCAGATCATCGTTGCAGCCCCTGCACTCTGCATGCTTGCTGTGAAACATCCGTCTCGCCCAGTGCCACCCTCTCACTTTCTGGTGACCCTGACCCGCTCCCTTCCCCACTCTTGCTGCCCGCGCCTGGCAACCTCCCATCTGCTTCCTTCTGGGTCCCTCCTCTCACCCTCTGCTCCCTCCTGCACGCGGTGGCGACTCTTCTTGTCCCCGTCCTGTGGGTGAGTTCCTTGTCCTGTTCCTCCCACTGCCACAGCAGGGAGAGGGCGTGTGGGTGGAGGAACCGCCCCTCCTCTCTTCCCACGTCGGGGTGGGAGAGGGACACCGCTATCCCGGGGACTGACCGGCCTTCATCCTGTCCTCTGGATTTAATCTCCCACACCTGGGTCACCGGGGCTGAACTTTGGGTGGAGACCTGAGTATCGGGAGGCAGGGAGCCCATTGACTTCAGGTCAGAGATGTTTATCCCGTCCTGGAAAGCTGATACACGCACACGTGCACACACACTGAGGGCCATCTCACAGCCCCCTAGAATTCAAAGGTGCACAAGGACGTGCAGTGACAAGTCTCCCCACTCTCGTGTCCCAGCTTCTCGGGGCCCCTCTACGGAGGCAGCAGTTTTAAGCATCTCCCGTGTCCTTCTGGACGGGTGGTATACACACACTCACGTGATTCCCACCACTGGTCATGTAATCGTTCAACACCTTGCTGTTTTTCACTTTTGTTTTTAAAGAGGGCAGGAGGAGGGGAGGAGGGGACTCTGTTTTCCACCTTCTACAGTGGCTGCATTTCATTGAATTCACCTCCTAATGTGCTTAGCGGGTCCTGTACAGCTGGGCATGGGGTTGTTTCCAGTCTTTTGTTATTATAAAATCAAAGCTGAGATTTTGATCCTCACATCTTGTGTTTATTTCCCAAAGGCTCAGTGCTCAGAGGAGGGAGGAGAGTGGTCCACGCTCTACCTCTCCGTCAAGCCTGGCATTGGCCTCCATGCTCCACGCTGCTGCCAAACACACCCAGGTTTGCTTTTTTGTTCCTCCTAATTCTCCAAGTTGCGGCTTGGTGCCCATAGCTCAGTGGGTAGGGCACCGGCCATATACACTGGGCTGGCAGGTTCGAGCACAGCCCGGGCCTGCTCAACAACAGTGACAACTACAACAACAAAAATAGCTGGGCGTTGTGGCGGGCGCCTGTAGTCCTGGCTACTTGGGAGGCTGAGGCAAGAGAATCACTTAAGTTCGAGAGTTGGCGGTTGCTGTGAGCTGTGATGCCACCACACTCTATTGAGGGTGACATAGTGAGACTCTGTCTTAAAAAAAAAAAAAGAGAAATTCTCCAAGTTGCCCTGATGCACAGAATTTACTAACTCCAGTGTTCACTAAATTAAGTCGTTTTATGTTTTTCTTGCTCCTTCTCTGCCTGTACTGTCCTCCAAGTCCAGGATTTGGTTCGTAACCAAAATCCCATTTCAGTAAGTGACTCTCTTAACCGCCTAAGAAATCAGGTATTGGAGTCCCTCCATTTGTGTGGCGATTTGCAAAGCACCTCCATATAAAATTCTTTCATTTGGTTCCTACACAAAATTTTCGAGGTTGACAGGACATTTTCTAGATGAAGAAACTGAAGCTCCCAGGAACTGAATGTGTGGCTTGCCCAAGGTCGCCTAACTGGTCAACGGCAGAGAGAAAACTTGAAAGCAGGCCGTGTAACTCTCTGCTTACTGCTTTCCTAATGTGCTTGCAACCCTCTGCCATGTATGTGACATCAAAGTCAGAGTGAAACTCTTCACACAAAGGGAATTATGGACTCATCTATCCACATTGGTTTTTATTTATGTATTATTCAAAAAAATTTTTTTAAAGAGACAAGGTCTGGCTCTATCACCCAGGTTGGAGTGCAATGGCCTGATCATAGCTCACTGCAATCTCAAATTCCTGGGCTTGAGCTACCCTGCCTCAGCCTCTGGAAAAGCTGGGATTACAGGCACACACTACCAGCCTTGGCTAATTTTGTTTTGTTTTGTTTTAGAGATGAGGTCTCATTATGTTACCCAGGCTGGTCCTGAGCTTCTGGGCTTGGGTGGTTCTCCTACCTCAACTTCCCAAAGCCCCGGGTTTACAGGTGTGAACCCCCATGCCCGGCCCACATTGATCCATGGGTATCAATGTGCACAACATAATTAGGGCGAGGGCAGTTTTCCAGGGAGCAGGAGAAAGCAGGTTGGGGAGCTTCCAGGACGGCAAGCCTCTGCTCTCAAAGCACGTGCCTCCGTGGAAGTGAGGGTGTGGTCCTGCAAGCTGGGGGACAGGAAGAGAAGGAAAGAATGCATACTTAATTATGGGCCTCGCTTACTCATTAGTCACTCACAGAACTTAAGGAGGACACTCATAGCGATACAAGGCTGTGCCAGTTCCCACAAGGTCAGTGGTGCTCTGCCCAGCAGATGGGGGAGATTCTTAAGGGCAGGCCAGGGGCTTTGTAAGCGCTGGACGACAGATTCTGAGCTCATCTCAGAAGCACCTCTTCCCTCTGGGCTCAAGTCCACTTCCGTGCGTGTGGTTCTTCCCTCCCTCAGGATGGGGCTTCTCTCCAGTGGCTTCTGTCAGCTCTGCCACATATGTTCACTGGGCTTGCTGGAATGCGCCACCCAGGCTGAGGCGGTTTGTGCTATGAGGGAGCTGTGAACGAGGTTCATTGTCACTGCACCAGTGCAGACAGCAGAGCCCCCCAAGACAGTCTATGAAAGAAGACATGGACACTGGGCGCACCCTGATGGAGAAAGCCACACTTTCCAGGAGCATTGCCAAGGTCTGCAGAGAGTGGGGCTGGGCTGTCCCAGGCTCAGATGCTCAGACTTCAGCACTTACTCTGCAGACAGTGGGAATTATTGAGGGCCTTGGAGGAAAGGAGTGACAAGTTTAGATATGCATTTTAGAAATACCCCTGTTAGCAACTGACTCATTTTTCTCTGAACACTGAGAGCAGGTACTATGTGGAACAAATTCCTATGTTGAAGCCCCAACTCCTGATGTGATGGTACTTGTAGCTGGGGCCTCTGGGAGAGAATTAGACTTAGATGAGGTCATGAGGGTGGGGCCCTCGTGATGAGATTAGTGCCCTGAGAAGACCAGACACCAGAGAGCTCCCTCTCCTTCCTCTCCATATGCAGGCATGGAAGAAGGGCCACAGGAACACACACCGAGAGGGGCTGTCTGCCAGCAGAACTCGGCCATTCTGGCAAACTGACCTTGGACTTCTATTCTCCAGAGCCATGAGAAAAAAAATTTCTGTTTAAGCCATGCAATCTGTGGTACTTTGTCATAGCAGCCCAAGCTGATTGAGACAGTGCACAGCCATTGGCACTAGCTTGGCTCCAAATATCCAGCAGGACAAAAAGTCCTTGTCCTCATGGAGTTTGCAGTCTAGTAGGGAGGAGAGAGGGGCATTAAATGAGCCATCTACATGACATATATGTAGTTACTAATTACGAAGAGAGTAACAGGAGCCTCATTTAGGTTGTGGAAGATAGGAGAAGACTTTTTTTTTTTGAGACAGAGCCTCAAGCTGTCACCCTGGATAGAGTGCTGTGGCATCACAGCTCACAGCAACCCCCAATTCCTGGGCTCAAGCGAGTCTCCTGCCTCCGCCTCCCAAGTAGCTGGGACTACAGGTGCCTGCCACAACGCCCGGTCATTTTTTTTTTTGTTTGTTTGCAGCCGTCATTGTTGCTTGGCGGGCCCGGGCTGGATTCAAACCCTCCAGCTCAGGTGTACGTTTTATTTATTTATTTTTTTCCGTCTCAAAAATAAATAAATAAATAAAACAACCTGTGTGCAAGGTTGACCCTTGGCTGATGTCTGGGAGTTTGGCTCTCAGAGCATCCCAGTCAACAGTCAGCTGATAAGGTGTTTCTCCATGATTAGACGGTTAGTGCAAACAATATGATTTACTATGGACACCTACCTTTCTTCCAGGAGTTCAGCATTTTGATATGTGCTAGGCAGAGGGTGCTGATGTGACCAGCCCCCAGTGAAGACCTTGGGCACTGAGTCTGTAATGTGTGTCTCTGGGCAGAAATATCAAGTTTGTGTTGCTGCATTTTTGAGGCTGGGGGAGAGTGAGCTCTGTGTGGCTCCTCCTGGGGGGGAAAGAGCACAAGAGGGCCTCCTATGGTCCTTCTAGACTCTGTCTGTCTTTGGCCTTATGGTCCAGATTACTGTCCTTACTACACCACCATGGTAAAGCTTCCCCATGAGTTCACCTGCATGATGAGCACTGTGAGTCTTTCCAGAGAATGTCAGTGATGGGGTCATCTTGGGGGGGGGGGTCTCAGTCACACAGCCTTAGGATTTATTTACTTATTTTTTATTTTTTGTAGCGATGTGGTCTTGCTGTATTGCCCAGGATGGTTTGAACTCTTGAGCTGAAGTAATCCTCCTGCCTTGGCCTCCTAAAGTGGTGGGATTACAGGTGTGAGCCATCATGCCTGGCCCAGCCTCAGGATTTAAATTTGGGATTAATCAGTATGCAGAAAAAACAGAAACCATGAGGGTGGATGGACTCAGCCAGAAAAAGTGAGTAGAACCCTGAGGAATTCTATGACTTAGCGGGAATCAGAGTGAGAGGATGCACGAAGGAGGGCCAGGACTCAGACCATAGGATTGAGGAATGTCTGCTGGATGTCGATGACCTTGGCAACAGTGTCCCTGTGGGCAGTTGTGGGAAGAGCTGGCTCCTTGGGGAGTGTGAGGAGGGGAGTGATCCTCTCAAGTGTGACTGTGGAAGGAGCAGAGAGGAAGCAGAGAGGAATATGGAGAAATGGAAGCCTATTTTTTTTTTTTTGATAGGGTCTCACTTTGTTGCCCAGGCCCGAGTACAGTGGTCTATCATAGCTCATTGCAGCCTTGAACCCCTGGGCTCAAGTGATCCTCTGGCCTCAGCCTCCTGAGTAGCTGGGACTGCTGGTGAGTACCACCATGCCTGGCTAACTTTTTAATTTTTTTGTAGAGACAGGATCTGGATATGTTATCCAGGCTTGTCTCAAACTCCTAGTCTCAAGTGATCCTCCCCTCTTGGCCTCCCGAAGTGCTGGGATTATGGGGGTGAGGCATGGCTAAGATCTGGGACTCATAGAGTATATGGTCCACCAGCAAAGACAGAATGAACCCAGTGTGCTGAACATTTGAAAACCCTGGATGGAGATGAAGAACATTCTCTGTAGTCAAGTATCACAAGTATGGAAAAGCAAGCATCCTGTATACTCAATACTAATATGAAACCAGCATATGGACAAATGCATGCCCACACAAGAGAAAAACTCAGTTAAATTCAAGTGGGGGAGGAGAAAGGGGGTGTTCTCACCTGCTGGGTGCAATGTAGGGGTATATGGCACAGCTCCTGGGTGAGGGGCTCAGCTCCAACTTGGACTTTACCTAAACAAATGCAAACAATGTAACCTCATCATTTGTACCCTCCTATTAATCTGAAATAATAATAATGCTATAAGAACTAGTAATACAAAACATTCAAAAACAAAGCGAGGCACAGAACCATGGAGTGTTTAACCAAACTTGAGGGTGTCTTTCAGATCAGGACCTTTAATTGGGGATTTGAAGAATAATTTTGAAAAGAATGGATATAGAGGTGGCCCCTGATTTACTATGGTTCAACTTAAAATTTTTGATTTTGTTATGGGTTTATTGGGATGTTAAATACATTTCATCTAATATTTTGATGTCTGATATCATTTTCGCGTTATATTTTCACTTCCCAAGCGTTTATTTAGACACAGCCCCACCGACACAGCCCCGCCGTAAGTAGAGAAGAATCTGTAGATACAGGTAAGACTTCAGCTTTGGTGGTGAGAAATGGACAGAGTTCTTGTATGAGGACTTTTGTTTTCTTGTGGGACAGGTTTTCTGTTTGTTTGTTTTTTTCCTTCCCATCTTGACCTGCTTCCCAGGGTCTGGCACGTTTGCAGCCTCTGCTCTTATGAGTATAGCTACAGATAGGGAAGAGGGGCACGTTCTTTCAGCACCACAATGTGCCAGAGACAGGCCAGCAGGAGGCCCAGGTTAGCACTGTGCAATGTCCATTCTCCTTAGGGATGTCGTCCTTGGTCCTGTCCCTTCACAGGCTTTTCCCCCTTCCCTTCTCCCACCCACCCTTGAATGCTAAAAAATCAGCTCCCCTGGCAGTGAAACCAGACAGAATGCAATGACCAGCACCTCAGGTCAGCGGCCACCCCAGGACTCCAAGCAAGTGGTGGAGAGCGAGGAGGCTGGGCGGAGAGTCTGGGCAGTGGGGAGCCCTGGCGCTGCCACCTGATGTGTTGTGCTCTGCAGAGAGTTGGGGGTTGTCTTAACAAGGTAGAAGCTCATCTCCTGCATCTTTATCTTCCTACGGACTCAACAGAGATTGGAATATGCCTCCTGAATCCAAAATAAGGTGGAATTATGTTCCTCTGGGTTTGTGTCTGTACTAAACTGTTAACCATGAGACTCTGTCCCCTTTCTCCCTTCTGTGGTAAGCGATACAGTGTTGGGTTCCACTTAGCAGCTGGGTGGGGCCATCTGTTCACAGAGATGCGCCAGGGCCATGAGGTGGGGCAGAGTGGAGAAGGTACTAGTGATAGAGCGGCCTAGGGGAGCCTGCTTGGGTGGCTGGACAGTTTCCCCTGGGCTCCATGGCTTCCTGGTGGTACCTCTGTGTGCAGTGGGGTGTCCTCTTTGGTGTGGATGCTGCCTGCCAGCAGGGGGGAGGTAAAGACAGATGGGGAGAGTACCCCTATGGGGGTGGTCAAGGGGTGGGAGCCCCTATGCTAAAGAAGGATCCGTGTGGCGGGACCTGGTGAGTGTCTGGGAGATGGGAAGTTGTGGTTGGGAGGAGGCTGTTTGCATTCATGAGCCCAGAAGTGAAGTTCTGAGTAATAAGCAGCTCCAGGATGTGGCCTCAGGAGGGGCCTGGTCATGCCTTGTCATCGGTGGGACCCTCTCTTTGATCTGGCAGTCACATGCCTCCCCTTTCTCCTTTCAGCCTCTGATGCACCTCCCTCCCCAGTTCCCCCTTTCCCCACTTTCTGGTCCAGCAAGAAGAACTCACAGCATCTTTTCTTACTTCCGGAGAAATTCATTCCACATGTGTCTGATTCATTTGCGTTTACAGAAACTTGAAATCTTCAGTGTCCAAAAACCCCTTCAACTATTTTTTTCTTCCCTTTCTTAGAAACAGGAAGTTGTGTTTGGCTGAGGACAGACTCTTTCAATACCCCTGGGACTTACAAGATGTTTGGAATGAGGAACGGTGAGGGCTGGGGAAGCTCGCTTACTCTCTCCTTTCCTGGGGCAATGGTGCATCTGCCAGGAGGAGGTTGGACAGCTCGTGGGTTGGAAGAGAAGCCAGAATGTTCCTGTCTCTGTTCGCAGAGCCCCGGGCCTGAGGGAAAGTATGTTCTAAAGGAGGCAGGTGGCTCTCTCTCTCCCTGCTTATCAGAACAGTTCAGAATTACTCGTGCCTTGGGTGGCATCTCTCTTCCCAGGACTTGAGCAGTGGCTGTGAGGAACCCCTTTATTTATGTTCGGGGGTGTGGGTTGGCCAGCACTCAATTGTAAGGAAGGTGTGCCGCCCCCTGAGTGGAATGTCAGAGGAGCTTCCCCTCTGAACGAGAGCGAACCAGGGACAGATGGCACAGGCTGTAAAGGGGCACACCTATTTTGATAAGTCCCATCAGGTCATTGTGAAGTGTTGACCTAGAAAGCTGACAGGTGCCTCGGAGGGGCTGTGGCTCAGGGAAAGTGCGAGACTCAGGACCCGCCCACTCTGCTCACTCAGCACTCGGATGTTACTTCCTTCTGGCGTGTTAGCTTTGTCTTAAGAATATTTTCATATGGGGTGGTGCCTGTGGCTCAGTGAGTAGGGTGCTGGTCCCATATACCAAGTGTGGTGAGTTCAAACCCAGCCCTGGCCAAACTGCAAACAAAACAAAAACGAATAAATAAATAAAAATAAATAAACTTAACTTAAAAAAAAAAAAAGAATATTTTCATCTGGAAGGTCAATGCAACCACGGTATTTATAACTTTAGTGATCACCTACATGGAGGCCAGCGAGACTGTCAGCTTAGATGGGGACGTGTTTCTTTTTCATGTTGCACCTGCTGGAAGCTCAGCCAGGGGACTTCGCGAAGGTGTGCTGTGCTAGAGGAGGGTTCTCCCCACCAGACGTCCTGTTCTTCAGCCACAGGCCACAAAGGACAGCAACTCCTATTTCCCTCTTTCAAGGGCTGGAGTGCTGCTGGGTGCCCTGCTTTCTGTACCTGTACCCATGGGGGGGGGGGGCGCTGCTTCAGGCCTGGCTGGTTGTCAGGCTCATGTGGAGTGAGGGGGAAGGATGCCGGGCAGGAACGTGCTTCTCCGTACCTGGGGAATTCCCTCTCACGACACAGACGGCTGAGTGGGTGCGGAGCAGGACAGAGAGGAGAGTTCTCAGGGACAGCGATTTGGCCCTACCTAAGACATCACCATCACTGTCCTCATGGTGTTCACCCTGTCTCCTGGGTTTCTGGGCCACATGTTCAATAATTTAGCTTCAATTTACCATGGAGGCAAAAGGAAGTGATGGCAGAAATGTGGAAACCCACCGGTAATACTATGCCCAGTTCTCATTGGCAAATTCCACGTCCCTGTTCACTCTTTTGGGAAACCATTCTGAATCCTCAAACAGTGGCTTCTAGAAGGACTTGGTGAGCTAGGGCAAAGGAAGTGGAGCAAGATCTTGGAGGGGCTCAGAAGCTTCCCTCCTGGGGGCTGGAGGGACCTGGACACAGGGGTCTGGGCCATTGCAGAAAGCCTGGGGCACCCAGCGTCCTGCATCATGGACTCAATACACAGCACCAGTGACACTGCTGTCTGTATCTGCCCCGGACCACAAGCGGAAAATGTTAGGGCAAAGCAAAAGCCAATGCAGCCTGGAGAACTTTTTGATTGTTCTTGTCATCTGTGGTTTTGTTTTTCTTGGGGGGAGGTGGGCAGCTTGAAGCAATGTGAGTGCTCCAGAGGAAAGCACGAGAACTGTGTTTGGAATGGTCCTCGTGAAGAGGGCCCACTTGGTTAGAAGTCCCCACATAAAGAGCTTAGACCCGAGTGGATATCATTGGAGAACAAGCTGTGGTTCTAGTGAGAGCACGGGTCTCACCACTGCTGGAAAATGTCTCTGGGAAAGAGGGGAGGTTTGCTACAGTAGATTAGGGAATAGTACTGTTGTATACTTTTGTTAATTCACAGAATCCTTTCTTTAGTCAGCTAGAGAGGAGTAAAGGGCAGAGAATAAACCTCAAAGATTCACTTATCTTAAGGATGAGAAGTTGGAAATGAACTGTGATGTTAGTGGACTCCCTTTGAAATATTTCTGGCAAGTTAATGGCCAAGGCACCTACCGAGTCAAGGCCTTCATTAGAAGGGACTGGGATCAGTTTCCGTGAGGAGAACCAGCTGGAAAATGCAGACTCTCAGCGGAGGGAATACAATCTTTCCTTCTCTGGACTAAAGAGGTGGTCGTGGTTGGCTGGGGCAAATAATGATGTGGTCTGCTTCTGCAGATCTGTTTTCGGAGTCCCTGGGCTGCAGCTGTTGAATTTCCAGACACAAACAAGTATGCGTCCTGTGAGCCTTGCCGAGCCCACACAGCCGGGGAGAGCCAAGCTGGATTCCATTCTGCTTTGCACATCAGTGGCTCTGCTGCCAGCGAGCTCCGGGGCAAAAGCTGTGCCTGGTAATGATGCGGGCGTTGTGGATGGCACAGCTAGCCTGGCTGCGCCCTTAGTGGGGGGACACACTTGGTCTGGAGTATTTGGGGCACAAGGAGAAGTGGAAGGGGTTAAAGAGTTGTAGCAATGTTCATCAGCCTCAACACAATTGGTGCACAGCAAGGAAACAGTCTGGTTTTGCAAGTCATTACCAGCATGCCTGCGTGTGTGCTTGTTTACGCTTAGGTAAGCCCGGCCTCCCACTCACTACAGAGAGTAGGCAGGCAGGAAAAAGCGGTCAAATCCATGTCCGCTGCCACTGTGCAGAGCCCAGCGTCAGGGCTGGGGGGAACAGCAGGGAGAGGAATCTCCTTGCGCTCCAAAAATCTGAGTCCCTGTTCACACCAGGGCTCCACATGGCATCATTGCTCCTCATGGAACCCCGTGTGTGACGGGGTCTCCAGAGAAATCTGCGGGGCCATCGAAGGAGTCAAAGGTGATGAAAGAAGATGACATGAATTAGGTAGTTCCCTTCTGCTAGAATGTTATTTCTTGACCTTATCCCTTTCTCCCATCTACTTGAGATCAAGGACCGAGTCCCCGCTATGCCAGAGTCCCCTGGGGCTGGGGCACGTGAGGAGACATGGAGTAGAACAGGGGGCGTTGGAGGCCCTCGGGCAGCTCTCAGGTGCCGGGTAGGGAGGGACGTCCCGCGTCACAGGCTCGCTGAGACAGTTACACGTTGCTTGGGCCCAAAGAGTCATAAGGTGTGGATGAACTGTGGCCATGGCAGGAGGTTGCCTACATATGGGCTTAGAATTCCTGGGATTCTAAGAGAATCTTGTGTTTTCAGCTAAAATAAAATGAGGCAGGCCAGCCTGTAAGGGCAATGGGAAGCTCAGCGTGGGCTGGGATATTCTTTCTTAAGAGTAACAAGCCTGGAGGCATCGCATAGCTATTGTGACCCGAGTTGGAAATTTCCTCCAGCACAGGGATTTTCAAAGTGTGGTCCCCAAGCCAGCAGCCTCCACATCACCAGGGAACCTGTTAGACTCGTTGATTCTTAGGCCATCCTAGCCCGTTGCATCACAAACTCTGGGGATGGGGCCTGCCACCTGTGTTCTAACCAGACCCCAGCTAACACAAAAGCCCAGTAAAGCTCCAGAATCCCTCTTTGGTCGAGACTATTCAAATGAAAAGTCACCCGAGGAAGCTGGATGCGGCAGGCGCGTGAGAATCTAAAGCAGGCAAGATGCCAGCTTCCCTGCGTGAGTTCCAGGTGGGCTGACCTAGTTTCACCCTCCATTCTTGGGATCCGAGTACCTGTCCTTTCCAAAGAAATAATCAAGCAGACCAGACCACTACATTGGCATAAGATCACACTTTAGTTCAGAGACGCATTTGCATAAATACTTGAAATGGGTCCACCCCTGCAGGTGGCAGCCTGAGAACATGTGACTCTCCACACCTGGGCTACAGCCGGAGGCCACGGACTTTCACACTGAAGAGTCGCGGTTCATTTGAAGACAGCGTGGGGCGCGGGTATGGAGCTTGCTTTGACATTCACCATCGACTCTCTCCCCCACACCTCTCTTGCACTAATATTTTCCCCTCTGAGGTAGATTATTTATCGGGGAAACCAGATAGAAAAAAATTGTTTTCTTCCATTTAACTTCACTAGTTCTTTGCAGACAGGCCGACTCTGAGTGTCCTGTTTGGGTCAATAAGTGCACTTTTACCTTTTAACCTATGCCCTCTACTTGAACCCAGGCAAGGTCTGGTCCACTAGACAGCTGACGTCAGGATCTGTTGTCCCGTCCCCTCTGCTCCTCCCCTTATGAATCAGGCAGGACCCAAGGAGCTGTGGCAATGGGAGGCCTGGGCAGGCCACACCTCCTCACGATAGGTATTGTCACCACAATGGGGATTCTTGTCTGTACCCAGCACCCCACGTCCAGCGCAAGACTAGCCCCTGCCCTGCTGGATCACAGGGGGCACGGCTGGCTTCCACAGGGCTTGGCGTCCTCAGGTTTCAGGGCTTTGGTGCAGGTGGCGGAGGCCTGGCCTGAGGGGTCCTCGCAGTCCACAGTTCGCCGCTGCCAGCCAGCCCCGCAGGTGACCGAGCACTCAGACCAGTCCCCCAGCACCCACTGTGTGTGGAGTAGCGGCTGGATGACGTTGGTGGTTGCTTTCTCTTTGCTGTTCTGCGTGTCGACATCGTTAGGAACAAAGAAGGTGTATTTGACTTTGGGGGGGAAGAGCTCGCCGGGTACTGTCAGGAGCTGCACAGTCAGAGGCTCCGGGAGGGGCCGGAAGCTCTGCAGCCGTTCCAGCGTGGCGATGGAGCCACTGTACTTCAGGATGGTCCCCTTCACCAAGATGTCCTGCTCTATGGCCGAGATGGCCAGGTTGCCGTTGAGCAGGTAGTGGCCGTCGGCCGTCTTCAGGGCGAGGTAGTTGCCGTCATTCTGGACCCCAGGGTGGCTCCGCTGCTTCACGTCGATGTTGGTGGCACCAGCTGGGATGGTGACGATGTCATTGTAACCATAACTGTGATAGGAACAGAAAGACGCCCTTAGGAGCAGTGGCTGTGCAGTTTGGCTCATGAGGGTGCCTTGGAGGCTGAGGTGGGCACCCTGGGGACTGGGTTGGGCAGATAAAATGAGGAGCAAGGAATTAAGCAGCTGCCCCAAATTCTAAATAAATTAGCTGCTGAGTCGACAGGAATGGCTGGGTTCTGGATCTGTCTGTTAACTCTATTTCAAATGTTTGGGTTGCGTTTCGCTGTGTGATCTTGACAATGGCACAGAGAGGAGCCAGAGGGGCTGGAAAGTGGCCTTGGGGCAGCCAGACCTGGCGCCTCTCAGCTGAGATCTCAATGCCTGCAATTCCTTGCACTGGTATAAAACTGCTAGGCCACCTGCATGCCCAGGGCTCAAACCCTTGTGGAACAATGTGTTCCACACACCCATTCCAGAAGCTGAATGTCATGGCAATTTCACGCTGCCCCTTAGAGTCAGGCGGCTCCTGGATTGGGGGGTGAAGCCAAGAGCACAGTGCTCCTGGGGTGACAGGGGGTTGCTTTGCAGAACTTTCAAGTCCCACAGGCCTAGGGCTTTATGTGGGATGGAGAAAACTTAGTTCTTTGCTCTCTTCTGGGGACCTGGGGCACCTAGGGTGTGGAGAGGGTGAAGACTATCGAGGGTCCAAATCAGCTGAGTTCTTGACTGTTCTCCCCACATGCCAGCTGGGGCCAGCTGCTTAGTCTGGGGCCACGAAAGTCTCCGCAGGCCCCTCTGCCTATGCCTCAGAGAGTGGCGGAGAGACCCAGCCTCTGAATAGATCATGCTTCTTTTTTCTATATCCTGTGAACTTAACTTTGAAAGGAGCCCCCCATTGTCTGCTATGGGCAGATTCTGTTCCCTGAGACTGGTGACATGAGAGAGCCAAAGACGGACAGACACACAGAATCGGGCAGAGACGGACACACAGACACACACACAGACTCGGGCAGAGACGGACACACACACAGAGAATCGGGAGAGACAGACACACAGACACACACACAGACTCGGGCAGAGACGGACACACACACAGAATCGGCAGGGTGTCAGCGTCAGGAGGTAGGACCCTAGGAAGTGAGCAGTTTTCAAAACCTCTGAGGGACGGATGTGTGGAGACCGCTGAAGACAGTGCATGGACCACATGCCGGAGTGGCAGAGCCGGGCCACCGAAACATCTGACCTTGCCCTTTGCTCTCCGGGAAGTACATAGAATAGCAGAAAAAAAAACAAACAACCCTTAAAACGGGTGGCGCCGGTGGCTCAAAGGAGTAGGGTGCTGGCCCCATATGCCAGAGGTGGCAGGTTCAAACCCAGCCCTGGCCAAAAACTGCAACAAACAAACAAACAACCCTCAAAACAACTGCCTGGTGGCTCGGCGCCTGTGGCTCAACGAGCTAAGGCGCCAGCCACGTACACCTGAGCTGGCGGGTTCGAATCCAGCCTCCGGGCCCACCAAACAACAATGACGGCTGCAACCAAAAAATGGCTGGGCATTGTGGCGGGCGCCTGTAGTCCCAGCTACTTGGGAGGCGGAGGCAGGAGACTCACTTGAGCCCAGGAATTGGAAGTTGCTGTGAGCTGTGATGCCACGGCACTCTATCCAGGGTGACAGCTTGAGGCTCTGTCTCAAAACAAAACAAAACAAAACAACTGCCTGGGACTAACGAAAACTGGGTCCTTTTTCTGGCCATCATTAACTATCATTGTGACCTAACAAGGGTCGGTTAATATTTTTGTGCATTCTTTTCTTTCTTTTTCTTTTTAGAGATAGGGTCTTGCTATATTGTCCAGGCTGGTTTCAAACTCCTGGGCTCAAGTGATCCTCCCTCCTCAGCATACCCTCTCCCATGTAGGTGGGACTACAGGCATGTACCCCCACACCTGGCTAAGTGCTTTAATTTATTTATCTGTAAAATGGAGAAGAACAGTATCGGCCTTGCCCACTTCACAGACTGATTTTACGAATTAGACAATACCATGCAAGCGAAAGCACTTTGGAAAATATTAGCCGTTTTATGAATGTGGGGCCTTAACAAGTGACACAATTATCTGGAGATCTCAGATACATGAACTCTCGGAGGCTGCTGAGGCCTCTCATTGGTAAGTCCTTCTCTGAAGATCATCGGGAGAGAGGACAGGGCTCGCCAGGCTTAGGGAGAGATGTCCTTCCCAAAACAGGCCTGGAAGAGCTGTTCCCTGGCAGAGGCCCAGGTTGCTCAGCGTAGTCTTGGTGATTGACTCAAGAGATGATTCTTCCCTAGCCATGTGGCTCCATCTCTCATAAAAGGAATGGTGGCTCTGGTCCTGTCCTTCCTGTGGGCTAGATGCTGAGCCGATGCTCCATCCATCCCATCTCATGCAATCCCTACAGTGATTCTGGGATGCTCAGGACTGCTGACGTTTGATGAAGAAAATGAAGCTGACCTATGCTCAACCCACATAGCTCTTCTGTGGCTACCACAGTTCAAGCATGAGCCTATCATCGCCTCTTATGCTCCTCTGCCTAGGGACAGAACTCCCAGAGACTCACCTGGAGGGGCTCAGGGAACCGGAGACCTTCCTGCATGAGTTGCCTTTGCCCCCACACACCCCACATTTGTCCAGCTTCCTAGGCGAGTCCACCACGTGGTCACAGCCAGCCTTGACACACTGGCCCCGGACGCAGATGGCCAGAGTCTCCGGCCCACACAGGGTACCATCGATCACCTGCAGCGGGGAAGGGAAGCCCAGAGAGGGTGTGTGGAGCACAAGAGGCCGCAGGTGTGGTGGGCATGGTGACCTCCCTCCCCTCTCTGGGCCTGAGTCCCAGTGGCGAGTCTCACCTTGGCCTCGAATACCTTGAACTCACTCCTTCCCCGGGCTCTGCAGAACAACTTGCAGCGGTCTCGGGGAGACACCCCTGCATACTTGGGGACCCACTGCAGGAGGCTGCCATCCATGTCGGTGTAGTTGTAAGCATTGTACTTCTCACACTGCTGTTCCCTGAAGCTTTTCCCTGGAAAGAGTAAGAAGCGGCGGGGAAGTGACACAAATGCTGAATTGGGAGCCCCAGATGGACACCTTTCTTGCTCTCGGGTTTGGATTCAACCCAAAGATGCAGGCCCAGTGTCCCCAGAAACATCCCAACCTAGATGCATGTGTGACCCTTAGAGGGGTGAGGACTGTAGCCACCCAGCCTCATGTGGGGCTTTCTGGGATAGATACCTTTTCCATTTAGGAAAGCTATTCATTCCAATCTATTTTACAGATAAAGTTGGGTGGCAATAGGGGACAATTCAGTAAGCTTAAGAGGCACAGAATGAAAGATGGACTCTGCTAATCATGTTCTAGCTTGACTTCCTTGATGACATTAGACATGGCTAAAGATGCCTAAATCTCTGTATCTCTGACCTCGCCCCTCCACCCCCCTCGGTAACCCAGGGTCCCTGTGGAGGAGCTGCACCTGTGTGGACTGTGAATCCCTCCTGGCCGAGCTCCATGTGGTCCTCCCACTAACGGGTGAGGTTTTCACTTGGTGGTAACACTGTATTCAAGTCCAAGATTGCTGTCTTGGTCTCTCTGGAACATTTGACCCTCTCTCTCCCCTATTTCCAACCTGCTGCAGAGGCCTGCACCATATCCAGGAGCATTTGTCCTTCCTGCACCCCACTCTCACCATCACAGCCCGACCCTTGCAGCCTCACAGGGACCCTGCCCCTGACCTTCCAAGCATGCCCGCCTTTCCTCTGGTCCTGCTGCATGCTGCTTCCAGAGCAAAACATCTGAAGCAAGTTGTGTGGCCCTCCCCAGTCCTGAAATAAAACCTGAGGTTCCCACCCGAGCTGTGCATCCACCTGGCCTGTGGGACTCGCCCACCAAGCTGAGATTCTGAGTTGGTGTTTGGAAGAGCCTCCAGGTCCGCTGATGGGACAGCTGGCGTGGAACCCCCCCCCTTATTTCAGCCTCCGAGGACCTCTGTGCCTGGCCTCCACCTGCTGGTACTTTCTGTTCCACTCCACCTTCCCCCATCCTGGCATGTCCCTCCACACCTCGCCATCATCTCAGTCCTGCAGGCCCTGACTGGTCCTGACTCCCTCAAAGCGTCTGCTCATCCCGCCTTTCCTTTCTCTGAGCACCTGGCCGACCTAGGCCTTTGCCTCACAGATTAAGCCTTAACTGCTGTGTAAAAGGGATTTAGGTCTCTAGTCGAACTCTAAGCTCCTTGAGGACAGAGACCAGGCCTTGAGCATTTTTTATGTCATTTTTAATTTTTGAGACAGAATCTTGCTCTGTTGCCCTGGGTAGAGTCCAGTGGAATCATCATAGCTCATTGCAACCTCAGACTCCTGGGCTCAAACAATTCTCTTATCTCAGCCTCTTGAGTAATAGCTCAGACTACAGGCATCTGCCAGTCTAGTTTTTCTATTTTTAGTTGAGATGGATCTTGCTCTTGCTCAGGGTGGTCTTTTTTTGTTTTTTGGGGTTTTTTTTTTTTTTTTTGAGACAGAGCCTCAAGCTGTCACCCTGGATAGAGTGCCATGGCATTGCAGCTCACAGCAACCTCCAATTCCTGGGCTCAAGCGAGTCTCCTGCCTCCGCCTCCCAAGTAGCTGGGACTACAGGC
>CAUYON010142943.1:0-13881 GCA_963573935.1 Arctocebus calabarensis | reverse complement strand
AGTACATAGGATTCATGCTTCTCCATTCTTGTGATGCTTTACTAAGAATAATGTGTTCCACTTCCATCCAGGTTAATACAAAGGCTGTAAAATCTCCATTTTTTTAATGGCTGAATACTATTCCATGATGTACATATACCACAGCTTGTTAATCCATTCCTGGGTTGGTGGGCATTTAGGCCTAAATAATTATTTGTTATAGGAAATTTATTTAGATGTCATCTTATCACAAATGTAATTGATTAGGTGCACATGTTGATAACTTCCTTGCAGTTTCTTTAGTATCCTTGTGAAGGAAACACACTAAGAAACCACCAATTTCTGTTAAAAAAGGAAGCAGGCCAAGTCATGTGTATTAAGGCCCTCTCAGACATTGACCTTTATATTTCAGGGGACGCTCAACTCCTGTGGGGCTCAGCCTACTGGTACAGAAGCTACCAAAGCATTCTCAAAGCCTCACTTTATAAAAATAAACAGAAGAAAAAATAAAAGACCCCGCATGGGAAATGTTGCTGCCACAAAAATGTGGTTGCCTTTGTCTCTGTTACCTTATGTCTAAAAATAGATATTGCTGTTGGACCCTTTTCACAAAGTTTTCATCTCATATGAAGAATTCCCACACACACACACTCCATCTTATCCCACCACAGATAAATATTTTTAGTAATTATCGAAGTTGTTTTTCTTGCCTTGGGTCAAAGGATCACTCTCTCATGTGTGTATGTGATATATACACTAGAAAGAAGAGAACTCATTTTTATTTACTCCTTTAAGGCAGACATTGAACTAGGAATTTCTCCCTTATTGAAGGAGGTGCTTTTCCCAACAACTTTATACAGTCATCACTCTTCCCCCAAATTTATGGATAATGAATTTTAACCTCAGAGACCTTTCAGACCACACAACTGGTATGATGGCTGAGTGCAAGATTTAAACCCAAATCATATATTCTGAGGTCTATATTCTTTATAGCACATCACATTCTTTCTCTCTTACCCTTAATACATTTATCAAAGCTCTTCTCTTTGATGCAAAACAGCCCATCCCCTCTGAAGCAGACTCGCTGATCAGAAGGTTCCAGCTTGACACCCAGGAATGAGGGGTTCACTGAGTGGTAGTGTACATGTGTGTATGGGGTGGGTGTTCCTCTGGTGGCCATCCAAGTCCAAAGTACACAGCCAGAGCTAGGACACGGCAGGGACAGGGGAGCCTGGGGGAGGCAGGGGTCAGGCAGCTGAAACTGATGAGGTGGCCCCAGCTATGTCAACAGAGTGGGCGCCTGGTGACAGAGCCCTGGGGCTGGTGGAGGCCTGGGATGAGAGCCTGCCCACAGAGCCGCCAAGTCTAGACTCCAGATGTGCGCTCACGGCTGCCCGGCCAAGTCAGATCCAGCGGGTAAATATTCCCACCAGATGACAGCGGGCTCAGTGACAGCAGTGATGACAAAGGACAGAAATAGGAGCAGCATGAATACCAGGCGCTGCTGCTGCTCCTTGAGAAAGGTGAACACACACTCCTGGGCACACATACACACACACACACACACACACAAAACCATACTGCTCCAAGATGTTATTATGTCAGCAGACCATGTCTGCCCTTATATTTTCTTGCTATATTGAAATAGTTCCAAAATGAATTGAAGGCTATTTAAGTAAATTAGATATTTAAAATGAGTTGAAACCCGGTGCACAGACAGGACACAAGCGATTTACCTTCTGATTTTTAAACTTTAGAGACACTGAGAGCTCAGACAAAGAAAGCAAATTTTCAAACTTTTTTTTAGAATGCAGGGCAATGAAATATCCATATATTGTGAGAGTTGAGAGGTTCACAATTTTTAAGAGAACCAAGACAGACCTGCATAAAAGAAGTCTAAAAATAGGTCCGCCCACATGCTTTCCACTGTCTCTCAGGCCAGCCCTGCCAAGAGAGTCACCAACGGCGCCACCTTTTGCTCGCAGCTCGTCCCCATGATGTCAAAGGCTGATCTCAAAATGTGACTTTTTACGTCTGCCTCAAGTGATCTGAGAGAAAGAGAATAGGTTTTCAATAATTCCAGAGCTGCAATATCTCTTTGCTTAAAATATATTGGCACCTGGTAGGAGGTAAGGTTTCACTTCCTTGTGAAATTACAGCCTTCCATATGTCAGCGATAGCAGCTGAAAATGAATGAAATGCTAGAATTTTTTATGAACTCCCTCCCTCAATCCACAGTATCCCGGGAGGCATTGAAGTAATATGATAGTCACTTTCACTGTTGTGTTACTTTAGATCTCAAGAGGGCAAGATTTCATTTTGGGGAAAAAAATAGACCTGGAACTGGAGTTTATATCATCACCTTTAGATTAAAAAAAGGAAAAATTCCCGACAACCAGAGAAGGTAAATGTCACTAACGAATCAGCTGTTGTCCAGACACACAGCGTACTAACCGCCCCCCAGAATCTTCACAGAAGCTGGAGGGTTAAGTATACTACAGACTAAATAATTGCCACAGGGTTCCAGTGATGGTGTATATCCCAGTTGGATTAGAACCCATTCTGCCTGAATCCAGACTGAAATCTCACGTATCCATCCTGGGAGAAGGACTGAGATGGAAAAAGGTGTCATGTGGTGCCGGCCATGCTGTCTCCTGGCTAAAAACAGTATTCTGTTTTATTTCTAAAACATAAACTTTCTCATATAATTGGTCAAGTCCACAAAATATAGCGTTTCTCTTCAATGTTTTCCAGTCAAAAGTATAAATTGCCCCCCAGATTTGCTTGAATGAAAAATTCACAGTACAGAGACTTTCAGCTGAAGACCAACAGAAACCAGCAGTAAAGAGGAGATTCAGTGTGGGCCTCGGGCCTCAGCTCAGGGCTGGTCACATCACTGATTGACACTTAATAAAAGGACCTAATTTAAATTCTGCATCAGACTCTTTGCCTTCTCTTGGAGTCACTGTAGTAGATTCTCTATTAGCATTCTATCAGATTCTGGTCTCCAAAAGTCAATTATTAAGTTGTATTATTTTATATTCATAAATGAATTATGAATCACAGTTTATATACAGAAGAACCTCGGTAAGTTGACCACCTCAGGGACCGTAATAAAGTGGTCAACACACAGAGATGGTCAACACAAGAAACCAGGCCTGCTGTGCTGATACAGCCATGTGGTCCGTGGTCAGTCTACGAAAATCAGGTCTCCTTAAGGGGGTGGTCAGTATAGGGAGGTAGTCAACTGTGTAGGTTTTACTGTAATGTATCACTATTTATTATTTAAATCATCCATTATCAGGATGTTGAATGAAATGAAGTGCATGCTAGCCACTCTTAATTATAAAAGAGAACGTTGGAATCATTCAAACAGGGAGAGAGAAAGAAAAGCTGTCCAGATGGCCCTGTCTTCAGCCTTTTGCTTTCCACTTTCCCGTCCTTGGAGTTTGCATCCACTCTCCTAACTTCATCAGCCTCTGCTGAGAGCAAGTGCTCCTGATTCTACCTGCGACTGCAGATGTGCTGGAAGGTTCCACCGATGCTTCACCGCAGGAAGGACAGTCAGACTCCACCCTTCCCTGTGAAGTGCTCTGCCCCTCAGTGCTCACGGACTCTCCTCTCTCCCCCACCACACACCCCACCCCTACCTCCGTCACCTGCCTGTCCCCATCTCCCCCTCACCATCACTCAAAGTCAGAGTCTTGTTCTCCTGGGAACAGGACTAATCACTTTCTTCCTGTGCCGCCCATGGCCCTCCCAGGTCCTACCTGTCCTCATTCCATTCACTTTATATTCTCCTACAGTTGACTCTCCGTTTGCTATGGACCACAGGTGTGTGCCCCCAACTTCGTAAATTGAAAGCCCAGTGGGATGGGATTTGGGAGAGGGGCCTTTGAGGTGTGATCTGGTCTTAAGGGTGGAGCCCCCATGACAAGGTCAGTGCTTTCACAAGAAGCGATGTAAGAAAGCTTGCTTCCTCCCTCTCCGCCCTGGGAGTGCAGAAATGGCCGTTTCACAGCCAGGAAGCGGGGCCACCGCAGACGTCCCATCTGCCTGCACCTGCCACATCAGATCTGATCCTTGCCTTCCCAGCCTCCAAAACTGTGACAAATAAGTGCTAGTCATTTAAGCCACTTAATCTGCAGTAATTTGCTGCAGCAGCCCAAACTGGCCAGGAAGCCACTGCTTGTAACAGAAAGAAAAACCCTAAAGATGAGCCAGTCCAATGACAGGCAAGGAGGGGACCTCCAACCCCCACCAGAGGCTCCAATAGCCAAAAAGTCTGGACAACTGCCGAGGAGACACCTGTGCCTTGGTGTCTCCTTCACTTCGCACTTAGGACTAAATGTGGAACCCCCATTTCCTATGCCTAGGTCAATTTCTTGTGAATTTACAAGGCCTCAATTCCATGAATGGACTGTATCCATTCATTGATACATTCATTCACCTTGCCTGTGGCGGAAGGGACTGCATTCATTCGTTTCCTGGCCAAGGAACCCATGCACCTATGTATACCCTGAGACTAAAGGCCTAAAGGAGGAGATGGGGAAAGACTGGGAGAGAAACGGAGAGAGCTTCTCTCTCCCCCCTTGAGTTCTCTCCCTCTACCAGGAGCTTTAGTGTTTTCTGTTTTCTGTATTTTTTCTGTAAATCAATTCTGTCTTACCACTGGGGGGTGGGGGGGAGGAATAATGTAATGAAGAAGAATAAAATACATGTATTTAAAAATTAAAAAAAAAAAAAAAAAAAAAAAAGATGAGCCAGCCCAGCCAGTATCCCCAGTGGCCATGGCCGTGCTGCACTTCAGGACCTGCTCACACCTTGAACTTGTGCGCTTTCTGCCCCCACACAGACCTGGTCCACGCTGCACCCATCCAAAGTCTTTCCCTACAACTTGTCCTTGGCAATTACTGCTCATACTTCAGCTCATGCTTAATTGCTACGACCTAAGGAACATTTTCCTGCCTTCTCTGACCAGGTTGAAGATGACCCCTTGCACAGGGAGAAGGGGAGCCTCCTCGCTCATCCCAGTCGCCATGTGTCATGTGTCCACATGGTTAGTTGATGTGTCTCACTCACTGTATTACAACCCACAGAAGGGTAAGGACCTCATCTGATGCTGCTGGCTGCTGTCGCTAGAATGCCTAGCACACATCCTATTAATAATACATTCACACACAATCAGTGCACATCTGTGGACAGAAGGAAGAAAGATGGGGGAGGAAGAGGAGGGAGGTGCCTCAGCACAGGGCTGAAATCAAGAGGTCAGCTGGCTTGTACAGACTGACAAGGGGGAGGTTCGTTTTCTGGAGGCTAGAGCTCCAGTCGGCTGCGCTCAGGTCCTTGCTAGGGGACTCTGCCCCTAGACGCTCTTTCTTTTCAATCTCTCTGACTTCAGGGAAGGACATTTTAAGGCCCTTTAAGATATCACCTGGCTAAAACAGGTGCACCTGAGTAATCTCCCTTTGGAGTAATTCAGAGTCAACAGACCAGTTGTGTTCCTCCAGGAATGATAGACCACCGCCACCTTCACGGGCTCTGCAGGTCCCAAGAGGGGGGCTCATAAAGGGTGTGCAGCCCAGGAAGAGGGGACTTGGGGAACATCCTGGAGCTCCTCCCACCAGGTAGACCAGCATCCTCACTCTTCCAGGTAAGATGTTGGTTGGTGAGAATGAGAGATTTTGGAACCCAGAACTTTACCATATGCTGGTTGAGAGACATTGAGCAAGTCACAACCTTGCAAAGTCTGTTTCCACATATATAAGGTTATGATAACAATAATATCTGGTTCCAGAGTTGCCAGGAAAGATTAAATGTCACCATCCAGTAATGCTCCCCTAGGATATTAGAAATAAGCACTAAGACACAACTGTCACTCCTGAGACTCGAAGTGGCTTCTGGGAACAATGGATACAGTATTCGAAATCCAGATCTTTCCCAGAATACCTAGAACATATGGTCTCCAAAATTAGAGAGCCAACATCCAATAAGGAATATATTTCTGGGGGAAAAAAAAGATCCCCTTGGAAACAGGAAGCTAAAGGGTAGACTTTTTTAACATACAAATCAAGTTCAGGCCTGGTAGTTACCTATTTTATTAAGCTTATATTTTCCTTAATGAAAGATTGTTTAAACCTTATCTGAGAGAGAATAGTATATCATCTTATACATTCCAACTAATATACACTGTGAGCATAACAAAAATAAAAGAGACATTGATCTGATTCCCTATTTCTATTTTGCTCAATTACAAGTCGTCTCCTCCTAAATCCAAGTTAATAACTTTCCCATTTAGCTGCTCCAATGTCCCCCCATGGTCACTTCTGATGTGCCAAGCCCCCATGCTTGCTGATAAGCACTTTCCTTTCCACCTAATTCACTCGGCTGCTGTTGTCTCCAATACAATACAGGGATGCCCACCCTCACCCAGAGTTGATGAGATCACTTCCTGCTGACTCGACACATTGCTGTGCTGAGTCAGGACGTGTGGAGCCATCAGGAAAAGCGGTAATGAAGACTGATTGTGGGAAGTAATGCAAAGCCTCAGGGATGACACTAGAATCCCTGAGAATGAGAAGGAAAATTACCCTGGAGCACTCTTAGCTTATGCCCTGTGAGCTCACCAAACCGGCCTCGGCCTGGCTGCTCTCACCTCCTTTCAACCTGCCTTCCTTGCTAGTGACGAGAGGGTGTCTGCACTCTGGAGGACGCCCACAGTCCACACTGGGACCCCGGGGTTTCAGTGGTCCTTTGAGTTTATGAGGGAGAAATGAAGTGGAGGAAGGAATCTTACCCTGAACTCCCAACTTTGGCCCTAGCTGGCTGGGATCTGCCCTTGACTCCCCTGGGCTCCCTTTTCTGTCTCTGCATTTTCACAGAGGGACAATCCCAGCCCCTCCCTCACCCACCTCCCTTTACTGCTGTCCATGGAACCAGGTGTTGGACCGGTCTTCCTCTGCTTTTGAAATCGGGTTTAAATCTGGAATGAGGTCTGAAAGCCTTTTCTGTGATTTGCGCCAACAATGCCCTTCCCCTCCCTCCAGTGTCCCCTGCTCACAGTCCCGTTCAGCCATCTCCTTTTAACCCTATCACCTCTGGCATCCAGTTTCATGATTTCCCTAAAGTTACGGGGTCTACGGGAGGTATGACACCCTACATTGCGTAGGCCCTGCCCTCTGGTTAACTGCATCCCTTTTCTCTAAGTGTTCGTGCTATGAGGTCTTCTAGGGAGCCATGTCCAATATCCCAGACTGGAGCTCCTACAGGATGGCGGGCAGCCCATGTTGCCCACCTGCTTTCCGGGGCCTAGAGTTTTGAGGAATGAAAGTGTCTCTCTTATAATCCTATTATACTAGGATCTAGGGTGTTAGTAAGACCTCTGGAAGTACTTTGATAATGTGAAACCCAAAGGACAAATCAGGTATGAGAGTCTTAGTCTGTCTGGTCTGCTGTAACAAAATCCTATAGATGGGGTGGCTTATAAACAACTTGGGAGGTATGTCCCTTAAATATGCACACCCTACATCCTTTACCTCAGTCACCTGGCAAAAACAAACATCCAGTTATAAAGATGGCCAGCCCAGAAACCACAGCTAAGTCAGAGGCAACACAAAAGTAAAACCAAGCACATGTGTGATCACTTCCTCCCTTTGGTTTATTAATACCACAAAAAGTGGGTTGAATAAATATTTTTTAAACAGAGACTACTGGAAATATTTTAGTATTCTTTTTTCTAACATTTTGTGAAATATCAAAGGCATATGAAGTGACATCAAGAAAAAAGAAAACCTAAAAAATAATAATGAAATGCAAAATCAGCTGAAGAATTAAAATATTGTTGGGTAAGTATACTTGAATCCTTCCACCGTCTCCCTCTCTTGTTTCCACAGGGATAATACCCCGGTGGTAATCACCATCTTGAATTGGATTTGTGCCATTTCCATACTTTTGTTTGGCTCTGATCTTGTTTGTTTCTTTGGCTTTTCCTTCATGTTCATGTCATCCTCATAGTTCCGTGCCTGAGCGCTTTCTACCCACACACACAGTCTTGAAGCACACTGTGTGCCTGGGATGACTTACAAATTGCCAAATGCCTTGGTTGACTAGGACTGCCATAACTAAGTACCAGGGACCAGGGGTTTCAACAAGAACATTTATTTTCTCACAGTTATGGAGACAGGAATCTGAGACCCGGGTGCCAGCTGGAGTGTGTTCCTCTGAGTCGTCTCTCCTTGGCCTATAAATGGGGCCTTCTTGACGTGTCCTCTGAAGGCCTTTGCTCTGTGCACACTCATCCCTGGTGTCTCTTCCGTTTCTTGTAAGGACACAGTTCTATGGGATTAATTTCCTGCCCCATGACCTCTTTTAACCTCATCGTTCCCTATAGAACCATCTCTAGGTACAGTCACATTGGGGATCATAGCTTTCACGTATGGATTGGGGGGCACAATTTAGTTGACAGCACAAAGTTCGTAATCTTCCCACCGTCTCCAGTCTCGCTGCTGCATAAATAAGCAAATAGGAAGAACGATAAGAGCTCTGTGCTCAGGATGACAGCAGGGCTGCCACACACGGCGCCTCCTCCGCCACCCCCCCAGGCCATTTCATTCAGAACTCAAGACTCAGTTTTCCTGGGGCCCAATTTTTGCACCCTCATAGCACCTTATATTTACATGGTATTGATATGCGCATGGATTCTCCTCAGTGAAAATTCAATCTTCTTTTTTTTCCTCTGTCCTGATTATTCACAAGAATAAAAAGTGACTATATGAAAAAGAAAAGACTGACAGTTTCTGATTTGAAGTCTCAACCTGTTTGATAGACGTCTCTCTAGCAGAAGCGCTGACACTTGGAACTTCCTGGTCCCTGCAGATCCAATACTATTACTGGTTAGAAAAGTCAGCCCCAGAGGCTTTATCCCAGGGTCCATAATAACAATTCTGAACGTGCATCCAGGGGCCCAAGTCCCTCAAACTATGAAAACCAGTCCCAGGCACTGCCCATCTCAGGCACAACCCTCCCTAGAGAATCTCTGCCAGCTCCTGACATACCGGGGTTAAAGCATTCTCCAGGAATCACCCAACTGCCTTCAATTTAAGACAGCTCCCATCAGAGGACCCTCCTTCCCCTTGGACAGCTGCCTTTGGAGACCGGCCAGCGTGGACCGTGAAGGCCCAGTGGCTGCTCCAGGCAGGACAACACTGAGCCCACCACTGCCTGCAGGACCAGGAGGCCTTAGTGTTGACTCCACCTGAGTTCATCTCTTCCATTTGCTCCATTCTGCCTGCTTCTCTCCCCCGAAGATATCGATCCCAAGGGCACCCCCAGCCACCATGCTGCACTCACTCTTCTCTGTCAGAGTCTGCTGTCCAGGGAACCTGACCAGATGGGATTCTGGAACTGGAGACCCCATCCCTGGGAGCAAGTGACAGAAGCACAATGAGCCCCAGATTATACAAATGAGACTGCTAAAGTGTTAGGGCCATGAACTAGGCAAGGACATACTGATGGGCGTGCTCTGGGAGCAATGCCTTGTGACCTGGAGAGTAACACTATACGCCAACAGCCATTGCTGAATGGCATTTATAATTTGGGGACAGAAATTTGGAAAATTAAACCCACAAGCAAACTGTCAGTACAACAGAGTTCCAGAGAAAGTGGAATCCAAACTTCACAAGGCTACTACCACACCCAGGTCAGATTCCCACTTGGGAAGCTGGGCCCAGAGAAGTGTGGTGGGACACGACCATGAATGACCCCTTCAATCTGCTCAAACCTCTGTGTGAGCAGAAGCGACCGCTCCTCCCTGCTAAAATTAGGTGACCCCACTTCCAGCCTTCCCTTAACCTCTGCTTAAGATCTATATCCTCAACCTCTCCTGGCCACCAGGTCGATAGTGAGGGTTGGGTCCCAGCATTATGTGCTTGGCATGTGTTAGGCCTGCTGAGAGGGGGAAAAAGACAGTGCCTCCTAAAGGAGCCACAGGACCTGGCCAATCTGTACCAGCAGGAGCCAGGAGAGTAGATCCGAGGTGTGGGTCAAGGAGAAGGTGAGCCGCAAAGGAGGATGAGGGCAAGCATGCCCATGGTCATGATCGAGAATTAACGCCCCAGCCAGGCCCATGGGACATGACGCTAACACACTGTGGTGGCACTTAGAGGCTAGAAGAAATCACCAGCCTGCCCTAAGCAGGGCAGATATCCCAGAATGTCCCCGACAGACGTGAAAGTAGGGATGAAAAGTCTCAGAGATGTAGGATTGCTGGAGTGGATGTCCTATGCAAAGCCACTTGATTTTACTAGGAAGGAGCAGAATTGCAGCCAGCAGTGTATCACCGGAAGGCCTGGAGGCACCATCTGCCAAAACCAGAAGGAGTGCTGGGCAGAGCTCTGGTTTCACAGGCAATCGCAGTGCTGGCTGCGTCCTACAGGCCAAGACTGATGATAGGAAATGCTGCTATAGGACCATGGCCCTGGTACCAGATTCCTAGCTATCAAAATCTGGGTGGTGACGCTCTTTCGTTAGAGGGAGGATGGGTGCGATTACTGTAATGTATGGCAAAGCCTATTGGCAGCCAGGGACCCACAGACACACAGCTGTGGGGATGGTAAGAGAGTGTGTCATTCCCCAGGGCAAGCGGAACAGGCAGCCAAGGAGGGGGGAGAGGAAGATGGCGTGAGCGGGCGCTGTTCAGGAGAAGGAAGAAGACAAGGGTCAATACGACTAAATTGCATACTGGTGTTATAATTTTTAGGGGAACCACTGACAGAATGCAGAAAGAAAGGGAAAGGAAATATAGATAAATAGAAAGTATAAAATAATGTCCAACAGATCAAACCAAATATATCAATAATATTATTTAATATAAATAAACAAAATGGCTCAACTAAAAGACACAAATTTCCACAGAGTGAATGGAAAAACAAAATCCAAATATGCTCTGTTTGTATAAACAACATCTTAAACAAAATGTATAGAACTGTCAAAAGTAAAAGTAATGAAAGTGCTTACCATGTAAATACGAACCATGTAAACACTAACCAAAAGAAGACTAGTATAACTGCATTAGCTATCATACATAAAGAGGGTAGACTCATTATCAGGGAAGTTAAAATTACCCAGAAGATAAAAACTACTTTACATTTGCATGCAGTCAGTAGGATAATCTCCAAACATATGATACAAATTGCTAGCACTATAAGGAAAAATGGAAAAATTGACAATCGCTAAATTGTGGCATTACTCATTCATTTTTGGTTAGAGTAAATCAAAACAACAATAGCAAACAGTGGATTATGGAGATTTGAGCAACTTGATTAATAAACTTGACTTATAAAAATAGAGTCTTTTAAAGCACACCAGTGACAATTACAAATATTAACCATATATTGGGTCACAAAATAAATAATGATGCTAAAAGAATGAAGTTACACAGTGTTCCCTCTAATGGCAATGTAATTATAGTAGAAGTCAAAAATAAACAAAGAAAAGGTAATTATAAATTACAGATTGTTTAGAAACTAAGAATTTCATTTCTAAATAATCCATGAGCCTATTGTGAAATTATAACCTCTGATGGAAATTAGAAAATATTTTTAAATAAACATGCAAAATCATTTAAAACTTGTGAAACTTACAAAAACACATGTATTAAAAAAAGAAGAAAGAGTTCTGAAGAGTAATGAGCTAAGTATAGAGATCAACAGACTAGAATAATACCTTAAATACAACTGAAAGAAAATAGATATTTAATACAATAATCAATGACATTTTTTAAAAGACCCATAAGAGAGAAGGTCAAAAAGTCAAAAATTGATTCTAAAAAACTAAAGGAAATTATAAACTTGTAGCAACATCTACTAAGAACCAGAAAGGAGGAGAAATAGGAAGAAGCACAATTTGAATTAAAAAAGAGAATTTATAACTTTTGTGCTAACATCAAAAATTTAAATGAAATGAACTCCTAGAAGATATAACTTACCAAAATTGATACAATTAACGTAACTGAATCAATAACAAAATATTTTTCTCATAGAGAATATTCCAGGCCCAGATGGCTTCAAAAGCAAATTCAACCAATTTTTCTCAAAGTCTTCCAGGGAATAGGAAGGAAAAAAAAGTACTATCCACAGCTAAGAAGTTAGATGAACCCTGAGAGCAAAACTCAATTTGATCTCTAAAACAAAGGAAAATTATACAACAATCTGACATCTAAACATAAGTGCAATTAACCTAAAACATCTATAGTATTTCACATCCAGTATATATAAAGTAATGGATACATATAACCATAGTGGATTTATACTTGGAATTCAAGATTAATTTAACGTTAGAATTTGATCAATGTAATTTAGCCCTTCAGCAGATTAAAGGAGAAAACTCATCTGATCTTGATGAATAAAAAAAAACAGTTTAATAAAATTCCATAATCATTCATGACAAAACAAAAGTAAGCAAAAGAGAATCTGAAGGGAACGTCCTGAACCTAATAACGGGTATCTATCAAAATACTCTAGAAATCCTAACACCTAAGGTGGAAAGTTGAACGTGGTCCCCGTGCCAGTAGGAACTCGCACCCTCACTGATGCATTCCGTGTGGCACTGGTGATGCTCAGTGGGGCGCCCATATGGGGACAAAAGGACACTGGACCTCTGCCTTACATCATGAGCAGAAATCAAGCCCAGGTAGGTTATACCCCAAGGTGTAGAAGGTCAAATTTAAAAAAGGATTAAATATAATATATAAAGCACTATCTTCATCTCTCAAAAATACCTTTCTAATGATCTTAGGACAGGAAATCATTTCTTAAACAAAGCCTCCCCCACCCCCAAAGAAACTCCTAATTACAGGGGAAAAAATGGATTATGCTAAATTTAGGGACCAGTCATGCCTTTACATCCTTTGCCCCAGCTCAAACTTTCTCTGACTCTCCTAAGCATCATGATGCATGTTCTTTTTGTCCTAGTATAGTCTTTATAATGTGGGAAAATTGTATCATACTTTCACATCTGCTAATTAACTTTGAGTTTCCTCACAGCAAGAACCCAGTCGTACTAATTTCTGTGCTCACAGAGTGACCTGCCTGGCACATGGGAGATGCACAAAGCTGTAGGCTGTCCAGAGTAAATGGATGAGGACAGGGCTGCATTTGTCTGCCATCCTGCAGAGCACGAATGGGGCCTCAGGGTCGTCTTCACGTCTTGCCATGCCAAGAGCCAGTTGTCTTCGATGTGACGCGGAACACACCATGTATTCAAACTTCCAGAGAAGAAATTTGCTAACAGGACCCACTGTGTGTTTACCAAGTCTTTGTGTTGGAACGCTTCTAGGGAAAACGCAAATGTAGCTTTTGGAAAAATGCGTCTGTATGTGTCAGTCCTCTGGGTTTCCTTGGAAGTGATTTGTCTGGGCACACAGGCGGCTTGGAGTCTCCCGTGAACGGGTGCGGGGCTGGGCTGTCGCATCTAATTGGGCAACAGCTGGTGATAATTTTCTGCGAATGGAGGGAGGGAGCCAGTGACTGACTCACTCTTCACGTTTGTGTTTCATCATCTTTGTTCTTGCCCTTTCAGCTTTTGTAACGGGCTGTAAAGGCAGAGAAACTGAGGACGCCACACGAGGCAGAATCCTGAGGTCTGCAAGCTGGGCAGAGCGTGGGGTTTCTTCAGCAAAGGCCATTGACAGGAAGTACGAGGCCTCCCAAAAGTTTGCCTTAGAGGCACTTGTGAGACCGCCCCATTCACGGCTGGTTTTTTTTTTTTTTTTTTTTAATAATTTTATTGAATCATAATTATGTACATTGGTGCAATCACAGGGCACGATTCATATACATTCAGAAATATTTTGATCATACTGTTACAGATATCCTTCATGGCATGTTTTTACAGCAAGGGAGACAC
>CAUYON010142940.1:0-28085 GCA_963573935.1 Arctocebus calabarensis | reverse complement strand
TTTGACCCTATAATTCCTTTACTTGGTATATATCCAGATGACCAAAAATCACAGTACAACAAAGATATCTGTACCAGATTGTTTATTGCAGCCCAATTCATTATTGCTAAGTCATGGAAGAAGCCCAAGAGTCCATCGATCCACGAATGGATTAATAAACTGTGGTACATATATACCATGGAATATTATGCATTCTTAAAGAAAGATGGTGACTTTTCCTTTTTCATACTTAAATGGATGGAGCTGGGACATGTACTCCTTAGCAAAGTATCTCTAGAATGGAAGAAAAAAATATCCAATGTATACACCCCTAATATGAGGCAAATTCTTTACCTTTCAAGTGAAGGCTACAACCCATTTATTGCACAGGAAGACGGGGAAAGGGGAGAGGGAGGGAAGTGGAGGGAGAGGGCTGGGGGGAGATAGGACAAAGGGTAAGATCACACTTGTGGTCCATATTTGAAGGGTAAGGAGAAAACTTCTAAATACGGATCAAAAATGTTTTCACATAGTAAATGAGAAAATCTCATGAATGTTATGTCAATCAGGTTGATGAAAATATCTCAGATTATATGTGAAGCCCACACACTGTACCCCATGATTGAACTAATGTACACAGCTATGATTCAATAAAAAACAAATAAATAAAAGTGTTTTAAGAAAGAAGAAAAGTAGAAGTTTTCCATTTCTACATTTTTTCTGCTGTTCTATGCTTTGACTGTTATTACCAAATAAGGTTAACTCATAGAAATAATTACAGACATTCTTACTTTTAGACATGGTTTTCATCCAGGTTATGGTAGACATTTTCCTGGAAGTACCTGAATCTCTCAGATATTGCTCAGAAAGTAACTCTCAATTACTTTCCTATTACTGCTGTGCTAAAGTACCCCAAACACAGTGGCTTATATAATACTGATGAATTAGTCTGCAATTGTATAGGTCAGCTGATTCTGTCCCATGATTATTTTTCACCAGGATGAAGGAGGGAAGCAGGGAGAGATGGGAAGGGAGGAGGTTAGATAAAGGGAGGGTTAATGGTGGGACCACACCTATGGAGCATATTGCAAGGGTATAAGTCAAATCCATCAAGTATAGAACACAAATGTCTTAACATTGTGATTAACTAAATGAGGTGAAAGCTATGTTAATTAGTAGGATGTAAGCACTCCAATTTGTACAAATAATCAACACATTGAATCCCAAAAAGGCATAAATGTATTCATGATCTATGTATATATGACTTAATAAAAAAAATTGTGTAGGTCAGAAGTCTGATGCAGTCTTATCAGGCTAACATCATTGTGTTGGCACTATTGTGCTCCCTGTGAATAACACAGGGGCTAACCTTCTGCCTGTCTAGCTTCTAGAGGCCACCTCAGCTCAGGCCTTCCATGTTCCATCTTCAACTCCAAAAATGGTGGGGTTTTTTTTTCCTTTTCACACCACACAACTCTGACATGACTCTCTCCTTCCACCTATCTCTATAATTTTTAAAGACCCTGGTGATAACATTGGACATACTACGTATCTGGATAATGCAGGATTATCTTAACATCAGATGAATAGGAAGATGAAATTAAAACTTTTATTTAATTGCAATATTAATTTCCATTTGCCATACAACATAAACTATTCACAATTTTGTGGCTTAGTTCCTGGAAGTCTTTGTGGGAGCCACAGGGTCTAAATAAGACTGAGCTCAGTTTGCACTTATTTATGTGCTCAGTCTTTTCAAATAAGTATTTTAAATATTTAATTTTTTCATTTATTAAAATTGAAGGATATTTCTAAAACATTAGGAATAGAATTGGCCTGAAGAATTGGACTCTTGCAAAAGAATTCTTGAACTAGGGCACTTACTGGTCAGGTGACAAAAAGGAACTCATCGGTGATGATAATATATAATATATAACTACATCAGCAGTGACTAAGATTTTTGCTTGAGGAGGGGCTGAAAGCAGAAGAAGAAACATTGCTTTATGCAATAGATTAAAGAGCTGACAGTTATAGAGTGATGGTAATTATAAGGATTAAGCTGAATATTTATTACAGCTCAATTGACAATTGCCAAGTCATGGAAACAACCCAAGTGCTCTTGGGTGGCACCTGTCGCTCAAAGGAGTAGGGCACCGGGCCCCATATGCCAGAGGTGATGGGTTCAAACCCAGTCCTGGCCAAAACCCTCAACAACAATAACAAAAAAAGACAAGGTGGAGACTTTACTTCTTTTGTGTTTACCTGGATGGAGTTGAAACACATTCTTCTTGATAAAGTATCTCCAGAATGGGGAAAAAGGATGTAATGTACTCAAGACTAATACGAAACTAATATATAAACAACTACATGCCAACATGAAAGAAAAAACACAAGTATAGTCTAGAAAGCAGGGAAGTCAGAGGCAGGAGTGGGGAGGGGAAGGAAGAGGATGATTGGTGGGATCTCACTTAACGTGCACAATGTGAGGGTGTTCAGCGTGACCGCCGGGGGCTCACCTACAACTTGAACTTTACCTTAAACAAGAAAACAATAGAAGCTAAACATTTGTACACTCACATTAATCTGAAATTTAAGAAAAAAGAATAAATTAAATCTTTATTGGATTAAAAAGCAAGTATTAAACAATCTCCAGTAAGGTTTAAATTTCAATGCTTTCTCAATATTTCAAAATGAAGATCATTTATTAGCTTAAATTTTGAAACTACAGAGATATGTGATAGCTTTAATACATGATCAAGAGACTTGAAACAATAAAATAAATATTTATGAAAAAATAGTTGTATATCTCCAGGTTTTTAGACTTCAAAGGATAAAAGTAGTAGTCTGAGCTCAGCAAGTGTCAACTAGTGAGTCTGTGAAAGCTAAAATGCTACCATTTCATTATTTAAAGAGACATCTCCTGAAGGCAAGTGGTAACCCATGATGGAAATCTGGCCCAGAATTTGACAGTAAGAGCCATAGAAGTATGAAGTATTGGGGAACCAGGGCCAAACTTCACAGTGGTTCTTTCCCAGTACTTGGTGGAGACCAAAGAATGAAGGAAAATGAAAAAATAGACACGGATTTAAAGTTTTAAGAACAGCATGGGGTGAGGGATCTTTCCTCCTTACTTTGAGGATCCAGCAAACACCCTGACTCTGGGCCAGCTGTATATTTTTTTCATACATCCAACAGGGGAAGACCAGACCCTTTCTTTTTTTTTTTTTTGAGACAGTCTCAAGCTGTCACCCTGGATAGAGTACTGTGGCATCACAGCTCATAGCAACCTCCAACTCCTGGGCTCAAGCGAGTCTCTTGCCTCTGCCTCCCAAGTAGCTGGGACTATAGGTGCCCGCCACAACGCTCAGCCATTTTTTGGTTGCAGCTGTCATTGTTGTTTGGCAGGCCCGGCCTGGATTCGAACCTGCCAGCTCAGGTGTTCGTGCCTGGTGCCTTAGCCAGTTGAGGCACAGGCAACAACCCTTTCATCATAGTTGTTGCTGGGCTTGCATTTCCCAATTAAACTATGTCTTAAACTAGCTACTTTACTCAAACCAATTCACTTCTTGCTTTTCTTATTCTAAGTTATTTATGATTCTAACACAAACAAAACATGGGACAGAGCCACCCAGTCATAAGGCAGGACACCAGAAGCAGGCCCTGTTCAGACCACGCACACAAATTCCTCAAGGAGCAGTTAGAGGCCTGGAAATTTGTGGGGGCGAGCCTGGCCATGCCATACTGAGAAATGGGAGAAAGAGGACCCTCTCTCTCCCCTCGGCCAGAGGCTCTCTTTCGGTGAGACAAGGTGTTCGTTCCTGCTAATCTCCAGCCTGTCTGGCCCCCTATCTGCAACCATCTCCAACTCCCAGCATCAACTCTCCTGGACAGAGCAGCTGTGCCCCATCCCAGGTCATGCTGGGGGAGAGATGGACCTTTAACAATGCCCTTTTTATTACTTTAACGGGCCCGACCATGGCTGTGGCTCTTACAACTAGCTGGAGAAACCTCCGTATTGCAGCCGGAATCTGAATGGGTCCATGCTCCTGTTGTTCCACATCCCTCCAGTCTCCAGTCTCCTCTGCCCATCCTCTGCAGTCATTTTCTTAATTCAATTCCTAAACTATGAGTAATAAACAATGAAAAGTTAATTTTAAGTTTATCAAATCATTATTTCTAGCAATGCAAGCACATCAAGATATGACTCTTCACTTAAGTATCCAGTTTTCTACCTGCATAAAGGAATAAGGAAGCCAATAAAGGAAGCCAAATTCAACTCCTTGACAAAATTCCTATGCTTACATTTAGTAGAAAAGAGGAGAATTCAGAGACCTAATATTGGTATTTTATTGGACATGCTTGAGGACCTTGAATTCACAAATTCTCTGAGAATTCTGGCCTAGCAGAAATGGCTTTCCCCCTGGTTAGAAGAAGGTCTCTCATTGTCTAAAAACAAGGCAAAGGTATCTCCTGAGAAAGATGCAGTTGGGTGGTTATGCTTATCCTCGTCAAGATCTTCCACTGTCTCCCTTCATTGACTTTCCATCAACGAAGAGTGAAGCCTCAGCGCCACTGGGCCATAAAGTGCCATCTCTGTTATGAGAAGAAAAACTGTTCACCAAAGAGCAAATAAATGTGGTGAACATACACTAACAGGAACTGAAATATCATGCCTGGGAGAGGATCTTGATAGGGCTGGACCTGAGAAAGAACAATGTAAGATTAGAAAAGGGAAGTTTATTGATATGGGCATTTTCCCATGACTCAAAATTTAACATATTAGCAAGAAGGCTTGAAGTTATCATATGTATCTGGAATAACTCTTTGAAGCTTGGGACAAATGATGGCTTACAATAAATGAAATGGAGCTTCCAGAGCAACTTTGGAAGGAGGGGAGGGGTAAATTCACGCCTAACGGGTACAATGCACATTATCCAGGTGAGGGGCACACTTATAAATTTGACTCAAACTGTACAAAAGCAACTCACATAACCAAAAACATTTGTACCTCCACAATTTTCTGAAATTTTAAAAAATAGAAAGAAGATTTGAATGGGTTTGAGATGTGAGCATGTAGAAATGAACTTGCTACCTAAGATTGGAGAAGCTAGTGGCTGAGAATGCTTCCTGGGATGATCCAAAAAGCATTTCTTCACAAGAAGACAAGAAATGCCTTTGGGAGAAAGGCATTGGTATTTCTAAGAAACTCCATTCTGGCTGTCCCCTGTGGGCAAGGATTGATATGCAACTTTAGAATTTGTCTACAAATAATTTCCAAAGGGATATTAGGATTCTGAGAAAGCAGAACTTGTGGCTCAGCATATAACTATTAGGTACATGATGAACTAAATAAAATAACAGGCAGCAAGATCAGAAAGACAACCATTTGGACTTTAACTACAGGCATCACTGACAAAAGCTAAGAGATTATGTTGTTTTTTTCTAGGAACAAAATAGATGGGTAGTCAATTAAATTGTTGCTTGAAATAACCTAAAAAGAGCACCAGTAAATGAACATAATGGAAGTGAACGAAGAGGGAAGTTCAACGTCATGATAAACAATGACAATTTATAAACATTTCTAGACGGGCTCAGTGCCTGTGGCTCAATGGGCTAGGGCGCCAGCCACGTACATCTGAGCTGGCAGGTTGGAATCCAGCCCAGGCCCGCCAAACAACCATGACGGCTGCAACCAAAAATGGCCAGGCGTTGTGGTGGGCGCCTGTAGTCCCAGCTACTTGGGGAGCAGAGGCAAGAGACTCGCTTGAGCCCAGGAATTGGAGGTTGCTGTGAGCTGTGATGCGACAGCACTCTCTCCAGGGTGACAGCTTGAGGCTCTGTCTCCAAAAAAAAAAAAAGTTTTCTAAATGAACTATTTTTAGTTTAGAGTCCATTGATTGAACTGGAGCCCATGTATTCTTAAGAGAAAGTAACAAAATGGCACAGCAAGTATATACAATCACTATTCTTCTAAACCATTCCTGAAAAGGACCTAAGTATATTTATGAAAGTAGCCATCCATTGAGAAAGGAAAATATTTAGACTTTTGGGTGGTGTCTGTGGCTCAAAGGAGTAGGGCACCAGCCCCATATACTGAAGGTGGTAGGTTCAAACCTGGCCCCGGCCAAAAACTGCAAAAAAAAAAAATTCAGACTTTCATGCAAGATATGAGTTGACACTGATATCCAGGGGACAAAAGTAACACAATGCCCTATCTATAAAAGCCGGGGAGAGTCCATACCCAGAGTACTTTCTACTGAAGTACCCATTATTTTTTCTCTAGACCCTGAGTTTCTAATAAAAATAGCTGCATTTAGTAACAAAATCGTTACTTACTTGAAATCTCTGACCTGTGAGGCAAGACCCAATACAACTATAAACAAGAAGAGGCTAAGTGAAAATCCCTGAATCTATTCCTTTTTCTTGATTTCAACTTAGACAAAATTGTAAATTAGAAACAACTTGTCAACCCAGTTAAGATGTCTATGAGAGGAAGATGAGAACAGTGTGTGTCCATTCTGGCAGACCGAAACAAAAAAGTCTCAGGAAGCTGGATATGCCCCACGATGTGATCCCAAATTATGGCACTACAACAAAGAATTATTCATCATCTGAAAAGCAGCTCCCGGCATGCTATTTGACTTCAGGAGCGACTCTGGCCTTCACACATCATTTGACTACATCAGGGACATCATGGATATATTGTGAAAACCACCATTTCATAAGGTTGAGTAAAAATCACATCAATCTCTTATAAATGGAAATGGTGTACTCCAAGGATACTCAAGCAAGTTCAGGTGCATAATTCCATTTCATAATTAAGAAGCTCAGATGTCCAGGATACTATCCCCTGTTGTACTAATGCCTCTATGAACGTGAACTGAATAGGGACTTCACTTCAACCTCCATTTAGTAGTTGCCCCAAAACACAGCAGGAGAGGAAATCTTTTCACTGTTTTGGCAGCACAATTGGCTGTCACCTTTACATCAGGGGAGTCATAGTCTAAGACAAGAGTGTATGTTATCTACTGAATAGACTGTCCTTTTTAGAATGTAAGGGGTCCAAAAGCAAAGAGGTCTTGGAGAAGATCGAAGTATGTCACAGTTCTTTGTGTCTCTAGTCAGTGCCTATGAGGCATAAACTTTTTAGCTGTGGCAATAGCTGCATCAGCTTTCATGCCAGGGAACCACTGCAGACCCACCCTCTCCATCAGGAGCAACCTCTGATGCTGAGCCCTGAGTATGGTGCCACTTCCTAGCGACCAATCAGTTCTTGGTATCAGGTTGATTTTATCATGCCTCTTCTATTCTGGAAAAAAACAATGATTCATCTTTAAGAAGATAGGTATATATTTAGATTTAGCCTTTTCTTCTTATCTGGCTTGGCAGAAGCACTCTATGAAACTCCAAGAGTATCTGATTTAATCACATGAAATGTTATGTAAGAACAGCCTGGATAAAGGGACTAACTGAAACATTATAGAGTAACTGGCCTATATCCTGGTGGTTCATTTTTCTATTTAAGATATTGCAATATTTTTTATCTGGAAGATGGGAACATGAAAGGACATTCTAACAGACTTTTAAAGGTGCAGGCAACTAAGGCACAAACTTAGGGGTGTCAATTTACATGACTGAGAAGGTAATATACACACACATACACATAGAGCAGAGGTTCTCAACCTTCCTAATGCCACAACCCTTTAATACAGTTCCTTATGTTGTGGTGACCCCCAACCATAAAATTATTTTTGTTGCTACTTCATAACTGTAATTTTGCTAGTTATAAATTGTAATGTAAATATCTGATATGTAAGATGTATTTTCAATGGTCACAACCCACAGGTGGAGAACTGCTGACATAGAGGGTGCCAGAAATCTATATGCATTTAAAAAGGAAAAATTGTATTAAAATTGTAATACTCAACATATACTGATAACATTTATTATCTTTTTTTTTTTTTTTTGAGACAGAGCCTCAAGTTGTTGCCCTGGGTAGAGTGCTGTGGCATCACAGCTCACAGCAACCTCCAATTCCTGGGCTCAAGTGAGTCTCCTGCCTCCGCCTCCCAAGTAGCTGGAACTACAGGTGCCCGCCACAATGCCTGGCCATTTTTTGGTTGCAGCCGTCATTGTTGTTTGGGTGGGCCCAGGCTGGATTCGAACCTGCTAGCTCAGGTGTACGTGGCTGGCGCCTCAGCCTGTTGAGCCACAGGCGCCGAGCCAACATTTATTATCTTGTATATTGTATCTCAGATCTCTTGTAATTGCAGAAGTCAAACTTGAAGTGACTTGAATATTACAATTTTAATACAATTTTTCCTATCTTAAAATGTGCATACAATTTTTTGGCACCCTGTATACATACAGCTGATGTCTGCTGTGTGGTGCTATAATTCCAACTACTCAAATATACTAGTCCAGAAAAAAATGTAAATGGTGGAATTATGTGTGGCCCCAATAACCATTACTCTAACTACTCACTTGAAAACTTTTCTCTGGAATCAAGTCTACGGAATTACTGGTTCTGGTTCTTGGTGGTGGTATGGGGGAAAGGAAATGCAGCAACTAGGCGACACAGCAGCATGACAAGAGGTGGGGCCCACGGTGAGCAGGGGAGTGGTGGAAATTTTTATTCCTGAAAAAGATGAGTATTTTTTATTTCTGATATTGCTAAAGAGTCACTACTTCATGTTGATAATAAAAAGTAGACCAACATGTACATAGTTTAGTGTTGATTTAAAATTCTGCACAATGCACTGTCTTATGGCCTGAACCTAGGAAAAAACCTCTCCTCTCACCCTCCACTGGGCACACCATTGGTCAACAGTACAGTTTCCTCTAAATCTAAAGCTAAGGCTACCCTGCCACCTGAGCGTTTTGTAATCTTCACGCCTCTGCACCAGAAAGTACTGAAACCTGTGGCTGTCGAGGAAGGAATAATGATGTTAAGTTTCATAAGGAGATGGAGGTTATTCTCCATAATGGAAACAGGTAAGGTTATCTCCCAAATTCAGGGCACTCACTGAGTAGATAGATGTCTCCTGGTGTTTTGTGTCCAAGGTTAATCACTAGCAGGCAAATGCAGCAACCTCATCTTGACAAGGGCACAATAGCCAGAAGCCAAATTCCCCAGGGATAAAATTCTGGGTTGCCACATAAGGAGGACAGTCTATACTAGAAAATGCAGAGGTTCTGAGCAGAAACCTAAAATGTAGTTGCCCTGAGAGGAGGAAGGTGATGTTTATAATAAATTCCAATTTTGAAACCAACTAGACCAGGGGTGTCCATAGTCATGCACTTTATTTTTAGTTCTTTACTGAATCTTTAAAAAATTTATTTAAGTAATTATGACTGGCCACTATCTTGGCAGATTAGTGATAAAATAGAATAAATATATTTTGGGCATAAGTGGATCTGAGACAGGCAAAGAATCATAGGAAACAGACAACGCTGGAACTAAACGGTCCTTTAATGTCTCGGTGCTGTCACCTGGGACAAGTGTTCACCTTGCTACAAGCGTGTGCTCATGCACAGCTGGGCTAATATAAAATGGTCAAAGCATTGTTATTCTTAGGAGACGCTCCTACCTACTCAACCCTCACCACCTCAACATTCTAACCCTTAGAATCTGTGAATGTATTAAGTAGGTACATGGCACAGGGAAATTGAAGTAGTGCAACGAATTAAAATTGCTGAAAAATTGACCCTAAATAAAGAGATTATCCTGGATTACTTAAGCAGGCCCAGTATAATCACAAAAGTCTAATAAAAAAATAATAATGCTAATAAAAATTTAAAAAGGAGGTAGAGGAATGAGTGTCAGGGTGATTTGACGTAAACAAAATCATCTCATGCTGCCTTCAAGGGTGGAAACGAGATAAAACGAAGGAATGGGGCAGCCTCAGAAGGCAAGGAATGACATTATCCCCCTTGAAAATTAGGAATGTAGGCCTGCCGATACTGAGCTTTCAGTGAAACCTGGTAGGGATGTCTGTCCTACTGAACTGTAAGATAATACATTTGTGTCATCTTGAACCACTAAATTCGTGGTACCATGCTGTGGTAGCAATAAGAGGCTAACATGCTTCACCGTTTTTTGTAAGATGATTCTGAGGCTTACAGTATCCTCTACTGACAAGATTGGATAAATTTCCTCATTTCCTCACCTTCTATGGGCTCCCTTTTCTTTGTGGTTATAATTCCCTTCAATGTTACCAATACTTTCTGAGATTACCTGCACAACCCACTACTTGAGCCTAAATTTGTATCTCAGGTGTTATTTCTCCTGAAATTCATCCTACAACTGGAGATACTATTTTCCTGTCTTGGAAGAAAATGTTTCTCTGGTGCTGGTTTTCTGCTGTGGTTTCCTTGGGACTTGAAATCAAAACTGTTCTAACCAAAACCAACTGTAACCGTGACGTGGGAAGACCCGATCTGTGGAACTGGCTAAGTGAGAGATGCATTGGACAGCGGTCCTGGACTTTGGCCATAGTAGCTCTGAGGTGTAACATGCTGTCTAAATATTTATTTATTTATTTATTAAATCATAGCTGTGTACATTAGTGCAATCAAGGGGTACAATGTGCTGGTTTCATATACAATCTGAAATATTTCATCAAACTGTTTAACATAGCCTTCCTGGCATTTTCTTAGTTATTGTATGTACACATTTGTATTCTGCATTTAGTAAGGTTCACATGTACCCTTCTAAGATGCACCGTAGGTGTGGCCCCACCAATTACCCTCTCTTCACCCCAACCTTACCCCTCCCTTCCCTTACCCCTTTCCCCATATTCTTGTGCTATAGTTGGGTTATACCCTTCATACGACAGCTATAAATTAGCTTCATAGCAGGGCTGAGTACATTGGATACTTTTTCTTCCATCTTGAGATACTTTGCTAAGAAGAATATGTTCCAGCTCCAGCCATGTAAACATGAAAGAGGTAAAGTCTCCATCTTTCTTTAAGGCTGCATAATATTCCATGCTATACATGTACCACAATTTATTATTCCATTCGTAGGTCCATGGGCACTTGGGGCTTCTTCCATGACTTAGTAATTATGAATTGGGCTGTAATAAACATTCTGGTACAGATATCTTTTTTATAATGTGATTTTTGGTCTTCTGGGTATATACCTAGTAAAGGAATTATAGGATCGAATAGCAGGTCAAATTTTAGATCTCGAAGTATTCTCTAAACATCCTCCCAAAAGGAAAGTATTGGTGTGCATTCCCACCAGCAGTGTAGAAATGTTCCCTTGTCTCCACATCCACACCAGCATCTCTGGTTTTGGGATTTTGTTATGTGGGCTAATCTTATTGGATTTAGGTGATATCTCAAAGTAGTTTTGATTTGCATTTCTCTGATGATTAAGGATGGTGAGCATTTTTTCAAACTTTAAATTCAGGTGGTTTGAGAACCAAACCATGTGTCTCCCAAGGTGATAGCCATAGCAGATTTGGAAGATAAAATCAAGATGTAATATATTGAGCCTTTCATTAAGATCCTGTGTGTGTGTGTAAATTTTTGTTAAAAGACTCAAGCCTTGTCAGCAATACTCCAATTATTTCAATAATTTTGAAAGTCGTAAAAACACCAAAGCATCCCTGGCCATAGGAGAAGGAGACTGCAAAATGAATAGCAATTCTGAGAGTCATTTTTCTGTTATCAGCTCACATCTGGTCATGAAGCAAAGTGAGTAAGAGAATAATTCCTGGAAAGTCCATCTGTGAAATATGAAAGAAAATGCCATGGAAGGCAAGATAATGCATGGTGCGCTGCTTCCAGTTTGACGTTTCCCTTCCCAATGGGCCTGTTGGCTGCCGTCCCTGCCGTCCTGCCGTCTCTCTCCAACACAGTGAGTACAGTGCGTTTCAGGAGATGAAGGTGGGGTGTTGATCATACCTGTCGTTTATTTACAGCTGTACACTAGCTATCCATCAATAAATCTATCTATACGTCCTTCTCATCATTATTTTTCTATCAAGTTTTTTTCTGGGAATTTCCTAACCTAAGCTCTTTTTCAGCAGATGTAGACTAATCTGAATGAATGCTATTTGTTTACATTTATAATTTTAATTGTTTCAGTGGACAGTTATGTAATAAGTGATTATTATATTAATAAAAAAAGAAAAGTTTTGAGCAGGTGGACAGAAGCAGGACAAGAAATATTAACCTCTAACCCCCATTTATTGCCCCACATTTGTCAACCGTAGGAATAATACATCAACTGTAGACTGAGATGTTAGGGAAAGACAAGAGATTTTTGTTGAGATCACTTTAATACATCTCATATTTTAGAAAAGCTATGTACTATAGAGAGAATTCATTCAGTATTATTCTTGTAGTCCAATAATTGCAAGATTTTTTTCATGTTAGGCGATAATGATTGTAATTTCACTTTCCTTGATGCCTCGAGAGCCTGCTTGACATTAGAGGTTTCTCAATAATGACTGAAAGTTTCCTTTCAGAAAATTGAGAGGCTGTAACATATCATTTTTTTTTTCTGAGACAGAGTCTCAAGCTGTCGCCCTGGGTAGAGTGCTGTAACGTCCCAGCTTGCAGCAACTTCAAACTCTTGGGCTTAAGTGATTCTCTTGCCTCAGCCTCCCAAGTACCTGGAACTATAGGCACTTGCCACAATGCCTGGCTTTTTTTTTGTTGTTGCAGTTGTAATTGTTGTTTTAGCTGGTCCGGGCTGGGTTCGAAGCTGCCACACTCGGTGTATGTGGCCGGTGCCCTGCTGACTGAGCTAAAAGCGCCGCCCTGTAACATAACATTTTAAATTCCATAAAGCCTGAAGGATATATGCAACTTTCTGTAGCAGGCACTCTTGTCTAAAATATATTTCTATGAATTACATGTTGGTTATATATGAAATGTAATTAATGTTATATATTTTTATGTTATCATGCATTAAATTGACTGCTCCAGGTGGCATAAAAATAGAGTTATATAAATTGCACCTTTATTTCTCAAGAATCTAATAGCTCCCTGCTTTGTTTACAACCAGAGCAACAAATCGACCAGAAGGGCATTTCCAAGAAGGAATGCATGACATGGCAAAGGAGCTTCCAAGAACTGAATAGATGGTTGGGCCAGGATAGGATGTCTCCAAGGACTGACCAACCAGAAAGAGGTAGAGAAACCAAAAAGTGGAGATATAATCAAAGACAGGAAGAGGGTCTTTGGAGCATGTACCCAGTGGAGGCAGCAGTGTTCCTAAAGGAAACGGCCCCTTTAACATAGTGAAAATAACACCTACCAGTGCCATGACAGTTTACAAATATCATGCCAACCCCCAGAAATTGCCTTATCATGATAGAAAAGGGGAGGATTCACCATTCCGGGAATTCTCCACCTTTTCCCAAGAAAATCTATGAATAGTTCACCACCAGTTTATTTATTTATCCTATACTCTGTCTTTTAACTCAGGGTCTCTTCCACTCTCAGGGGTAGACTTGTGTCTTCTCAGGAATTTTCTGGGCCTTAATAATCATTGGCACTTGGCCTGCTTGCGTCTGCTTGGTCTGGTCATTTATTCCATTGACCCCATGCCATTCTCCCTTACAAGGGGCTGAGAACCTGGGAACATGAGTTTGACACCTAGTCTCCATGCCTGACATGAAATAAGATGACATAAACCCCACCTTGGTTTCTCAAGAATCTAATGGTTAGCTTTTTGCTGCTGGTTGTAAGATTTGTTAAACAAACAAACAACCCCCACCTCACCTTTCATTTTACCTTGTTGCTCAATTAATTAGCTTCTTTACCAAAACATTTCGTATACAAATAGAAAACTAAATTGAGCTTACATAAAACTTTTTATCATTTTGATAAGACTTTCCTTTTCCAAACTTTTCTCATACAAAGGGTATTACAGTAATTTTCATTTCTATACCTAGAATGCAATAACTTCCATAAAATACTATTTTAATATAATGTGATGGTAATAGATAAACATTATGGTATTGTAACGGGCATTAGCTATTTTCTTGTTTTTTTTTTTTGAGATAGAGCCTCAAGCTGTCACCCTGGATAGAGTGCTATGGCATCACACCTCACAGAAACCTCCAATTCCTGGGCTCAAGCGAGTCTCTTGCCTCCGCCAACCAAGTAGCTGGGACTACAGGCGCCTGCCACAACGCCCAGCTATTTTTTGGTTGCAGCCGTCATTGTTGTTTTGCAGGCCCAGGCTGGATTCGAACCCACCAGCTCAGGTGTACGTGGCTGGTGCCTTAGCCCCTTGAGCTACAGGTGCCGAACCAGCATTAGCTATTTTCTAATTAAAATGAGAATCTTAGTTACTGTCTCACTCTGAAGAAGCAGAGTTCTTTAAAAATGTGTTGAAGTGACTGTGAAGTGACCAACAGACATAAAATTCTTTGATGAAAAAAATGTACTTTATAGCAATGGTCCTAACATAAAAGAGATCGTCATTCTCTTACCTGATTTTGTAGGTGAGTAGGAGACATGGCAAGTAGCTGTGTGAATTACTTAAATTTTCTAAGTCTTAGTTGACTCATAGATAGAAGAGAGTTCCACTTGATGGAGATAGAAGTAAAATCCACTTGATGGAGATAGTATAAGTACTAAATAAAATAATGGGTAGTACTAAATAAAATAATGGGTTTAAAACTCTGAAGCACAATTCCTAGCCTGAAACTAGCTGATACAATTTATTCATTGCTATGTTACTACTATCATTACACTATTTTATATCTTCTATTATATATTTCACATAGTATATATTTATATAAAATATATTTTAACACTATATCATATATAATATAAAAACAAATTCATATTATAATAATTTATATTTTATAATGTAATATTGTATGTTACATAAAATATTTTTATATTATATATTACATATTTGTATTATTACATGATATTATATATTATTATTTGTTAAGTATTATATGTTATGTTATAGTATTAAATTAGATATAGGTCTGATTATGTAAAATCTAATTTAAGAAAATAAATGGATTTTGTTTAATAGTATTTCCCATTTGATAATGGATAAACCTGCATTTAAACTTCATTTCCCAGTATCTATAGTTTATAGATGCTGATCTCAGAAATATTTAGCCAACTTCATATTGCAAGTAAAAACAGCAAATGTCACTCACTTCTTTCTTTAAAAGACGTTCCAAACTAAACTCTAATATTGATTAAAGAACAAAGTAGAATAAATGAAAGGAAAAATATTTTATGTTTCCCAAAAGTAGAAATCAGAAACCTTTAGATGTCCCTGAGTGGCAAAAGTATAGTGTTTGTGTTTATGTAAGTGTGTCTTTCAATACATTGCTACGTGAAATACAAGACAGATTTGGTTCAAAAACAAACAAAGAAACCCAAGGGAAACAGTTGTAAAGCGTTAGGTGAAATAGATGAACAGCCATTTAAATTCACAACTGCTTGACATTTTACTCTCTGATTTCTTTCTTATTTTTTTAATCCCATGAAACCTTTGTGAAATCAAGTATTAGTTAAACTTTAGATGACAATGACATAAGGTGGGGAGTAAGGTGGTGAGGGTAAGGTGGGGATAAGCTGAGGCCTTTCTGTCACTTTATCATCCTTCTTGTCTACTCTTTCTCAAGCCACACGGATTTATAAACAGAACCTGAAGCGTTGATGAAATTAACCTGTTTAAAAAGTAGAATGATTCTGAGTTATTGGGAGAGTCAGAGTAAAAAGTGAGTATAATTCTTAGCTGCCTTATCCCACAGTTCTCTTCTAAATATTTGTATTACAATTTTTTAGAGGTTTTCCAGTCTCTTTTTTGTAGGTCATGAGTGGCTACGTACATCCTCTTGATTTCCCAGAACCACAAACACACAAACATGTACACACATGAAATCAGGAACGCAATTTTAGAATTAAGCATTCCCTAGTGTCCCTCTTAGATTTCTGAGGTTCTTCTGGGTTGCTGGAATTGAGAATGAATGCTGCCTAATTGAAAAGTTTTCTAGACCATTATTTGGCCTTAAGAGGTAAGAGCAATAGATGCATTTACATCCTGCACCTTGAAAAACAAATTACTCTCTTCCTGTTGTATATCTCTGAGTAAGGAGGGATTTTCCTTATTTTATTTGAATGGCTTTGTAGTTCCTTGTTTGATTTTTAATTATTTGACTAAATTCCCTCTGATTCTTCCTGCATAGTGTTACTTTTGGCATTTTTAAGGTCCAAACTTGTCTTAAATGAATAACTAAAGTAGGTGGTCTATAAGTCAATCCTAGTGAAAACATTTTATAATTCTGATTTTTAATATTACTTTATTTTATTGAGAAAGAAAACAATATATATGACTTTTAATGATACCATATTTTCTTAATAGTTAAAATCAATGTCTTCTTGTGAAGTTATAAGGTGCATTAATATTTTGGGGGGACATGGCATCCATTTATCTGAATTCTTAACAAAAATATTACTGCTTAACATAAATTTTGTTGTTTACTATACATGAGCACCATTTTATGTAATCTGCTACTTTTCATTTAGAGTGCCATCTAACATAGGGGTAAGGAAGGAGACCTGTGTACTGTGACTATATTTAAGTCTCCATTGCTTCAGTCACATTTAGGAGCTAATGAATAAAATATTGGGGAAATTAACATCTCCTATTTCTAATTGCATATAAGGGAGTTAATTCAGACACAGTAAGTGAAAATCGGACTCACTTCTCGTTCCTTATATATGATACCTCCTGAGGTTCTCTGTCCCAAGGGAGACTCCCAATGTGAACAAGGTAGGCACTCATACCATTAGTAGTCAAATCTTAGCCTCGCCACTTAGCTGTGTGTGGACCGTTTGTTTTCTTTCCATTTTTTTATCCACAAATGGTGGTAATAACAAAATCTACCTCAAAGCCTTTGTCCCCACCCCCAGCTCCCACCATGAGGAATAAGTTAATTCACATAATGCACTTAGGCAGTTTCCAGGACGTAAGCATTCAGTAAACACACAGTATTATCATTAATGCATTTGCCCTAGTTATTCTGCCTGATACATGTGCAAAGATATTATAGCTTATTTTCAGTCTTCCATCTAGGTAATTCTAGGAAAAACAAAAATACATATATTAATGTATTTTTATTAGCATTAGCTATTGACCAATACATTCTTATTCTTTTCCGACTGTGAATAGGCTTATTTAGGAGCTCAATACCTTTTAAATGTCAGAGTTTGCTTTCATTCCCATGGATTATTTCCCCTTTCCGCTCTTCCCCTCTTTCTAAATTGACAAGTGAGCTTTTGAGAGATTTATTATGTGGGCAACGGAGAGAAAGAGGCATCCACTCTCACTGTGCAGGATTTTGTGCTATCCTCGTTTGACAAATGTCTTCTCTCTGATTTTCTCTGAATTGTGAGCTGCTGAGGTACAACTGGTTACAGCTGGCTTTTGGTTCCACTCATGGCAGAAAACCATGGTCTCTTCCTTTTTCACAGTGAGTCCATTCATTGAAACTTGTTCCTCCAGCCATTTACACATCCACAGGCATTCACAGCATCTTGACGTACTCAGAGAAAGGCAGTCTGCAACTTCCAGATCCCCCGTGTATCAGACAGAGACTATCCGAAACTTTAATCAATTTCATTCTCGTGCTCAGCTGACATATGGAATTTTTTACCACAGCCCGAGGCTTTGCTACACCTTCTATCTATAGGTTAGGAAGCAGAAATTCAGTCCCAATATATTTTTTCTCTCTAAAATCATGATTTCCAAGATTTGGGCTGCAGAGGAGGGGCAAGACATAGGTTGTTGATGGTAAAGAAACTGATACTTTCATTCTGTAATGCCTTTCTTTCTTCTTTACTATGTCACCCACATTTATTTTCTCTGTTTTGAAAAGTATTTCCTCATGTCCTCTATTCCTTTTTTCCTGGGTTGTTATGACATAGTTTATATTTAATGGCAGAATGACTAATTTACTTACAAGGCTATCTCTAAATGTAGCTTTAACTTGACCACAATCATCTTTAATACTCTAAACACCTGTGATATAGCCTTCACTAGGAAATCTCTCTTTAACCATTAGATGCAATAATTATTTTATATACTTAAATTGTGTTGAGAGCCAACCTCTTGGGAGGCAAGGTCCCCTAGTTTTGAGGAACCACATCTGAGTCAAAGACCTCAGCTGTTTCCTGTTATGGCTCGTTCCTGAACCAGATGAGAATGGAGACATGCCCTTTTGGTCATCTCAGACTGCTGAGAATGCTATTCTGCTCTTAGGTTTTTTTAAATCAAGTTATGCAATTATGACAAAATCATGCCTTCAAGCTACTGTATATAAAAGCTGTGCAATAAAGCTGAGGTTGCCTTGTCCTGCTGAGGAAAGGTCCTCCTGTGTCTCTTTTTTCCATCCTGTGCCAGTCTACTCCTGGGTTTTCCTAATATCTTGGCTAGGCTGGATCCTGGCAATGTTGTATATGTCTCTGGGTTTCATTTGTCACCATTTTGGGTTCCATTTGTCACCATTCTGTTCACTTTATTAAGACTATGTGACCAGTAATCTCAACCAGAACATGGTATACTCACATTATTGCCACCAATTCACTTTGCTTCTAATGCATCTTTCTACTGAATAATGTCTCAATCTACTCAACACTCAATTACATACAGCAAGGATGTTAACAGAAATGCCAATAAATGCCTTCCTTTTTACATAAATAAGTGATAAGATCCATGTCCTAGAGAGTGAGGAATGTACAGTTTACCTTCAGAGTAAATGTATTCAACTCCTGCTGTAGTATTTTAGGAAGGCAATGTTAGAGATGATGTTGCTATATTTGCAACAAATCAAAGAAAGATGCCTCCCACACGTGCATTTCCACTCTAGAGTTAAAACGGTTTGGCTTAAATTCTGACTCTTTTTTTATTTTTTGAAACATGGTCATCCAGTAACATTTCCTCCTATTCTGGTTTTTTTCTTTTATTTTTTTTTTTTGAGACAGAGCCTCAAGTTGTCCCTCTGGGTAGAGTGCCCTGGCCTCACAGCTCACAGCAACCTCCAACTCCTGGGCTCAAGCGATTCTCCTGCCTCCGCCTCCCAAGTAGCTGGGACTACAGGCGCCCGCCACAACGCCTGGCTATTTTTTGGTTTCAGCTGTCATTGTTTGGCAGGCCCAGGCGGGATTCGAACCCACCAGCTCAGGTGTATGTGGCTGGCGCCTTAGCTGCTTAAGCCACAGGTGCTGAGCCTATTCTGATTTTTTTGTAATTGTGTTAAGACATTTATATTCTACATTTAGTAAATTTCACACGTACTCTTGTAAAATGCACCATAGGTGTGGTCCCATCAATAACTCTCCCTCCACCCAGCCTCCTCCCTCCCTATCCCCATATTCTTGGGCTATAATTGGGTTATATAGCCTTCATATGAAAGCTATAACTTGGTTTCATAGTAGGGCTGAGTACATTGGATACTTTTTCTTCCATTCTTCGGATCACTTTTCTTTGCTAATATGTTACACTAATATTCTTGCTAATACCTTTGAGTTCGTTGTGGATTCTGGTTATTAAACCTTTGGATACTTTTTCTTCCATTCTTGGTATCACTTTTCTTTGCTAATACGTTACACTAATATTCTGGTTAATACGTTTGAGTTCTCTGTGGATTCTGGTTATTAAACCTTTGTCAGAGACATAATTTGCAAATATCATCTCCCATACTGAGGACTGTCTGCTTGCTTTATTTACTATGTTCTTGGCTGTGCAGAAGCTATACCCTCTGGAGTGAGAAAGAGACTGGTGTACCAGTTCTGATTTGTCCTGCCACCCTGCCAATGCCTTCACTGTGTCTAGATAAAGGGATATAGCATTAGCCCTTGAAGACTATCACACGCACACTTTTCTTAGTGAAAAAAATAACACAAGTAAATGCCATGTATTTCATAAAAACATTGAAATGGATAAGAGTTATATTCTCCTGCCAAGTAATTCTTATTAAATAATATAAAAGGAGTACATTTCTATGCATAAAATAGTAAAGCATCAGATTATAGCTCAACAAAGAACTGCATTAATATTATTTAAAGAAAAAATAATGAATCATCGTAATAGCATATGTTTTTTGCGCATCTGTTTTCTGTTTGATTTCTTTCTTATCCAAGAACAAAACAAGTATATCCTGCATACTCCCAGAGTAGATTTCCACTAGAATGGTTACCAAATATATTTCAAGAAATTATTACTTAGGAATTTTTTCATAATTCTGACATAAGACTGTGTCATTACATTTTAAGGTGAGCTATTAATAAGTGGAAAATGTAGCATCATAAAACAACAGTTTTATATCCCTTGTTCTTTAACAATAGTCTTACAGTTGTGTCATATCAAAATATCCCACAAAACAAGTTTTCAAAAATGACAACCTGGTATAATACAAGTTAGAGTTACTGCACTTCAAAAGATAATGTAAAAAAAAATGCTCACAAATCCCAAGTACTCTATCCCAGAGCATACTTCATTCTGTTTATGTCTTAAATGGAACATTAAATGCCTATCTGCAAAAGAAATCCACAGCACTCCATCTAAGTAAAGACATTTTCCGAGAAGCATTATAAAATGGAGTGAAACCTATTGCTGTGAAGTCACCCAGAGTGAAATAGCAACTTTAAAATTTTTTATGAAGTTTTCTATTGTAAAGCTTAACTAATGCATGTAGGACTATTTCACTGGCATCCCTTTTTCTTCCCTATGTTTCTCCTTACTCCAAAAAATGTTTCCAGTGCCTCATGAATTACGGAATAAAATAGTTCAGTAAATCACTGATACATTTTATTTCTAAATTTGAGAAATAGCTAAATATTTATAAATGTTTTGGTATCTACATAGGTAGTGTAAATGTGTATTTCTGTTGTAAGTTATGCAATGAAACTCTTCCTTAAAAAATAAAAATTAAGATATAAGAGTGCTGCCAATGTAGATCCATGAAATTATTAGTTGAATATAATTGCCAGTGATTTGAAAAAAAAGTAGCATTTATCATTCCCAACCTTTTGAGACGTGATGAGTACATTCAGATTTTAGTTATAAATAAGAATTTACTATCCACTTACCTATCAGCTATACTCTCCTTATTTTATAATAATACATATCTGTGAGAGTCAGGCACTAAGCGTTGGTTTTTAAAGACTTCAGGTAAGTAAATTTCATTTTACATATTTTAGAAACTTTTTCTATGATGTTTTACTGTGCAAATCTGAACTGCATTTGCTATGGGAAAGAACAAATAGTTTACACATGAGAAGTGCTGCATTTTGTTCCCCCAAACTAAGAAGAACCACACCATTAAAAAAAATAGCAAATATAATACACAAAGTTCAAGTTTAGTCAGTATGTCTGTATAGCTAATGAAGAAGGTGGGTTTGACAGTTATCCTAAAAATTTCTTTGTTAAAGAAGCACAAAGATGTATGTAGCATAAGGCACCTAACTCAAAGGATTAGTTTCTTTTCCTGCTTCTCAAAAACATCGTGCATATCATGAGTACTTTCCCAAAAGGATAAATATATTTTGGAAGCAATTAGGAAAAAAAATTCATTCTCTATTTTCTAAGGTCTGTACTTTCATTGGTTATACCAAAATAAGTATACTGCATGTTTTATAGCAAGAGAATTCATTCTAGGATTTTTTCTAATGTATACAAAATGCATATACCCTAAAACTTGATTGGGAAAATATACTTCCAGATTTTTGTGACGAGAAAAAAGCCCTTTTCAATTTCACAGTTTCCCAGTTTTGTACTGACATCTCCATCCTCTGAGAGCAGGGTAATAATTTGATGATTTTCCATCATCTGTTCCCTATATCTAGAGTGGCTTCTATATCAATGATACTATTTCATAACACTACTTAAGATTTTTATCAGGCACGATTAAACAAATAAATTATAAAAAAAAAATATGAAGCAACTTGAGAGTAAAAATCACCCACAGTTATCCTCTTCTCTCTTAACAGGATTCCAATCATTTAGTAGTTCCACTAACTAGGAAGAGTGATCAGAGAAGTCACTCATCTGAAGGGTCTTCATCCGAGGGAGCAGGAAGAAGTTCCTCTACTTTATTCATTTGAAAGTTAGGGTAGCAGACCAAAAAAAAAAAGAAAAAAGAAAGAAAAAGATGTGTTCTGATTATATATTTGTTCAAAAACACAAATATTAAAAGGAGAGTCCATGATGCCATATTATGTAATTTGCAATGGCACAAAATAGCTGATACCAATAAGGAATGTAAAATAAAGCCGTCTCAAGAAAAATTAAAAGAAGGGATAAAATGCTGCATTTATGAACCCTTTATCCAAATAATCAAGCTATTTCCCAAAACAATCAGGTATACTTTGGTTCATAAAAAGAAAATGTGGCATTTTATATGGAATGGCCATGCACACTGTACCTGTAAATGTGTGGGACCAAATAATTTAACTGTTAAAAAAGAATTTTTTTTATGAGAAATAGCATGCTAACTTATATAAAATTGTGCTAATAGCTGTTCATCTCACAGTGCATCTTTTGTAATGTGAATTGTGCTCTATAGACAAAATAGTAAATTTTCTTTTTTCTTTTTTTGAGACAGAGTCTCACTTTGTGGCCCTCAGTAGAGAGTTGTGGTGTCACAGCTCACAGCAACCTCAGACTCCTGGGCTTAAGAGACTCTCCTGCCTCAGCCTCCCAAGTAGCTGGGAGTACAGGTGCTCGCCACAATGCTCAGCTGTTTTTTTGTTGTTGTTGCAGTTGTTTAGTTCAAACCCCCCCACCCTCGGTGAATGTGGCTAGTGCCATAACCACTGTATTACAGATGCCGAGCCCAAAAATAGTAAAATTTTTAAAGAAGAAAAGCATAGTACAGACTTTTAACCTAAAATACTACTGAAACATGGATTTATAAAAGATCCTATCACATACTCTACATTCTTTACTACTTCATATCATAATTAGTTGACTTTTGTGCAATATTCTAGACCCTAACATCCTGGGTACAAAGAAGTGTTCATATATTCCCAAGAGGAAACAACTATTTGGAGAAAACACATACAAGTTTGACAGCGCCCCTGAGTTTGGCACTTGTAAATCTTCCCAGACTTCATCCTTAAAGTCATCTTCTAGAATTTCATATGCCCCATCAAGTTGTGATTATTCTATCTTGGTGTTAAGATAAATGATTTCTGTCAGCTTCAGTGAGCTCCTGCCTACTATTCATCTATTTGATTTCCACCTCCAATGCCAATATGTGATGTACTGAACAAGTTTAAAATTCGTCAAGGTCACTAAATAAATGATCTTTGGAGACAAGTGCTCGGACAGACAATCAGATATTGACAGTGGGCAAACAAAGTACCTCAGAATCTGGCAAGTGACCACCGTTCAAATAAATTCTCTGGAAGAGCAGCAGCAACTGAAAATCTAATTCTGGGCTAGGGTCATTATTATGACCTTCAGTAGAGCCAATTCTTAAGTGTTAGAATGGGCTCACATCACAAGTACCACGACAATACGCAACCAGAATGGAAACCCAGCACTGTTTTTATGCCATTTTTCTACGCACTCACTGCACTGTGCCTTCTTGTATAATTACATATGTGCCTGTTTTTCTCAGTAGATTTAGAGGACCTAGTATATTTGTTCCAGATAGCTAAAAAATACTGAGGACTAAATAAATGCATCCAAACACTACATGTTCTCTACGTCTCTTGCCATACTGTTCCCCCATCCTCCAAGAAGGATTACCATGGATGGACTGATCAGTTTAAATGACCTTCTGCAGGGCTGAATAACTGAGTATTAAAACTCTCAGCACACTTAAGCTATCAGTGCGCACAATGTTGAACCCTTTCATTTTCTTATTTCCTTCTGATGAAAATGGTAAATACTAGCATCATTCACTTGGTAGACCAGCATGATTTCTCAGTAACTATTTATTCTCACTGGAAGCGAGACCTGGATATAACATCTCCTTTATGATCTGAGGAGGTCTCAGTGTGTTCTGTACAGCGTCAGCCTGTTCTGCGGCAGTCATCAAGGACAAATTTTGTTATTGTTGTTGCTTGATTTTTGCCAACTAGTAAGGGATGTTCCTTCACATGTGCTAATCTGTTAGTTCCTATCATATGCATTGATGTGTTGGTGGTTGCGGTAGATTACGGATAGAGAAGAAAGAAATTTCTGAGCTCTCTCTATATAATACATAATTTATCTTTTTTCAGAATTTCAGTATTTGGTCTGGTGCTGGGTCCTCAGCTAACAAAGGACTCTTTTCTCGCTTTTTTCCTTGTTTTTATTTCCCCACTCATTTGATGACATTCTTGCATGAAGAGGTGGTTGGACCAACTTAGGCTTAGGCATCTTGCACTGCTGGCCCTGGAACAGTTTGCAATATGCTGTTAATACCACATCTCAATAACATCTTACTATTATTATATAATAATTAATATGGTGATTAATAATTATTAATTATTGTATGATAATAGTAATTATTAATATCAGTTCTTTTATATTATCACCTCTTCCTCAGTAGCTAGTAGGAGTTCCTTACTTCTACTAGCTTTACTTGAACATATATCATTTTTATACCTTTTATATAAATTAAAGAATAACCTATTCTATTATGCTATTAATAATTTATAAAAGTAAAGGACTCAGCACATGTTCATCACCAGAAGAACCAGGAGTCTAATCAGGGAGAACGTCACCCATTTGTAAAACTTTGCCTTGTAGATGCAGGTATTTGTTCCAGAAAGTCTTCTCTTTCGTTTCATTTCATTTTATTTTTTTCTGGTCATGAGCATCTCATAATTTCTGGTCAAAATCTTAGCACTTGTTTTATTCTGATGGGTTCAAGATCAACATGTCAGAGAAATTTTCACATAAAAATCATCATGTAAGAATAAGTGAAGAATATTCAAAATTAATAAGGGTTCAGGTTTTCACTGAATGGGTTGGTTTATTCATGAAGAATCCAAATTGACTAACTAGCAAAATATTACATAGTTTAGGAAAACAATAAGGAAGAAGTACTTATTATGTAACCTTGTGTGACTTCAGTACAAAGTAGCCTGATGTCATCTGAGTCAGAATTGGGCCATGTCATTTCTGTCTAAGTTACAATAACATCTTTTGTACATCTATGACAGTGTAAAACTTAAGAAGGGAAAAGGGAGCATGATGATTTTTTTTTTTTTATTTGAGACAGAGTCTTATTATTTTGCCCTTGGTAGAGTGCAATGACATCATAGTTCACGGCAACCTCAAACTCTTGGCCTCAAGTGATCCTCTTGCCTCAGTCTCCCAAGTAGCTGGAACTACAGGAACCTACCACAACACCCAGCAATTTTTAGAGAAGGAGTCTCATTCTTTCTCAGGCTGGTCTTGAACTCTTGAGCTCAAGCAATCTGTATATCTCAGCCTCTCACAGTCCTAGGATTACAGGTGCGAGCCACTGCACTCGGCCCATAAGTGAACAAATTTTAATTCCTTGTGTGGTGAGGAAGATATAAATATTAACAGATCATTTCAGTATAACATGACCCCTGCTAACCAAAAAGATAAGCAGAGAACAGGGCAATTGACCCAATTTGAAGAAAATGAGTCATATGGGGAGGCTTCCTAGAAAAGTCATCACCTTGAGCAAGTATAACCACATGAAGAAGGTTGTCTATCGAAGAGGAAGAGAGGACTGGGAATAGCAGTAAAGAAGATACTCTCATGAGAGATTTCAAAAACCTACATGGAACACCAAGGTATACATATGGCGTACAAGTAGGTAGGCATTGCTTGAGTATAGTAAGCATGAATTACAGTGGCATTTAAGATGCATGAATTACCGTAGTGTTTAAGATACATTTTAGCTAGAATAGTCCTTTTAGGTCTTATATATCAAACTAAGATATATTACCATACGTAAAATAAGATTAACAAAAATTCTTCATTATCAAAACTCTGAATATTTTCATTTCCAAACCTGACAACAGTTAGCAGCATATAACTTTCGGTAAATAATTATAGAAAAAATATTAAATAGATACCAGTATATCTTACAGAAGATAAAGCTTCATCAATATACTTTACTTACAATATAAATATGGAAATATTATAAAAGACAATATAGTTGTGTTTGAAAAGTGCTGCTTGTATTTTCAGTAACAAAAGTGTCGTGTAAGTGTTGTGTTTGTATGTGTGTGCGTCTGTGTTCTCCCAGAAATATCAGTACAGATATTTACAATATATCTTAGTGAAGACTTTTTAGGATGTTTTCATTCACTAATTATAAAATGATTCAATATTTCCAATATCATAAAACAATTAAAAAGTGTTACTCATTTCATTTCTTAGGTCAATTATTCTAAGACACATACTCCAAGGCAAAGATTTGCTTAAAGGCAGCTTTGGGGAGAGTGCTGTGGGGAAAACATCTATCAAAGAATGGGAGAAGATAATTGGCCAAGGGGAAAGCTGACCTGCACTGAAGCTAACCTTGCCCCAGATGCTGCAGTGGAATTCCGGGGTAACAGTGGCCCTTCTGAGGTGTCCTGAAAGTGGGCAAAGGGACCAGACTTCTACCTTCATATTAACCAGCCTTTGGTTACTGGCTGCCCAAACACAGCTACTTTTGTCAAGCAAAATTTGTAGAAAACACCTTAGCTATGAGCCATTAGCAACCAAAATTATCAGCAATAAAAAAACAAAAATAAAAAAAGACAAAACCAGAGTTCGTTGTTTGTGTCGCATATCACCACTGTCAGGACATTCTACCTCTTGCTTTGCTTGGATTCATTTACTTCAAAGAGTGAGTTCACACCACCTGAGAAAAAAATCCTTCAGGATTTTCATATATGTTTCTGTCTGGGGAGCAACTTAGTAAAGGTAGATTAGTGTGACAAAACTATAGTTCATGCAATTCGGAGGGGTTTCAAGGCCACAAATAATATATACACTGTGTCCTTCCTGCCCTAAACAATGTAGGTTCCCCTCACCCTCGGCTAGCATTTGTGCAGATTTGGTGACCAAAAGTCATGAGCATGGCAGAGGCACCAAGACCTTCATCGTAGCGGCATCTGAAATACTGGAAATGATGACTGCTCAAGTGGTGACAGCCTCACTCATCCATTTTCAATTAAAATCGGACAAGAAGGTTAGAAGAGGCTATCCAAGAGATCATCTGCCTGCCAAGTACATTCCTTATAAAATTCTTTTTATTTCAGAATATGATGGGGGTATACACATTCTCATTACATAATTTGCTTTTGTGCTTTTAAGTCAAAGTTTTAAGTGTGCCCTTTACACGGGCACACTTAACTGCTAGGGTATCAAATTGCCCATCACTTCCTCCTCCCTCCCTCCTACTTGATTCCATTGAGTTTCACTTCCATGTGAGCTCGTAAGTGTTGGTCAACTAGTTCCAATTTAGTACCAAATACATGTGGTATTTACTTTTCCATTCTTAATATACTTCATGTAGAAGAATAGTTTCCAGTTCCAACCAACTTGTTACAAAAGGTATTAGATCACCTTTTTTTTCTTTTACAGCTGAGTAGTACCCCATGGTATGCATATACCATATTAATTAATCCATTCATGTATTGATGGGCACCTGGGTTATTTCACATCTTTGTGATTGTGAATTGAGCTGTTATAAACATTGAAGTGCTAGTGCCTTTTGTATAAATTTCTTCCCCCCCCCTTTGAGTGAATACCTAGTCATGGTATTGCTAGATCAGATAGTAGGTCTACTTTTAGTTCTTTGAAGTATCACCGTATTACATTCTATAGCGTTTGTGTTTTCAGTTCCACCAACAGCATGTAAGTATTCCTTTTTTCTCTTTATTCATGCTAGAATCTTTTGTTTTGTTTTGAAACTTTTTTTAATAATATTATTGAATCATAATTGTGTACATTGGTGCAATCATAGGGCACGATTCATATACATTCAGAAATATTTTGATTGTGCTGTTACAGATAGCCTTCATGGCATTTTCTTGATCACTATATAAAGACATTGATACTCTACATTTAATAAGTTTCACCCGTACCCTGCTAAGATGCACCGTAGGTGTCTTCCCACTAATTGCCCTTCCTCCACCCATCC